>CM059812.1:43413715-43513715 GCA_030435695.1 Brachymystax lenok tsinlingensis
GACAGACATGACCTCTATCCTCAGTGGTGAAGAGACAGACATGACCTCTATCCTCAGTGGTGAGCTAGACAGACATGACCTCTATCCTCAGTGGTGAGGAGACAGACATGACCTCTATCCTCAGTGGTGAGAGACAGACATGACCTCTATCCTCAGTGGTGAGCTAGACAGACATGACCTCTATCCTCAGTGGTGAGGAGACAGACATGACCTCTATCCTCAGTGGTGAGAGACAGACATGACCTCTATCCTCAGTGGTGAGGAGACAGACATGACCTCTATCCTCAGTGGTGAGAGACAGACATGACCTCTATCCTCAGTTGTGAGAGACAGACATGACCTCTATCCTCAGTGGTGAGAGACAGACATGACCTCTATCCTCAGTGGTGAGGAGAGGACCACCTGCTGAGCTGCACACACCCTGATCGCTGTGTGAATGGATTGTGTCCAGGTTGAGTGGGATAACTCTTGCCTGACTGACACTGTGGTGAGGACGTTAAAGCTGGCCTGACCAACCAGACACAATATAGTCACCCACTCTCTCTTCTCTGTCTCTCTCCTCTCTGTCTCCTACCCCTCCGTCCTACCCCTCCGTCTCACCCCTCCGAGTGTAACGGTTGCGTTGGTGATGTAGTATAGAGCGTAACGGTTACCTTAGTGATGCGTAACTGTTACCTCGGTGATGTAGTGTAGAGAGTAATGGTTACCTTGGTCATTTAGTATAAGGAGTAAAGGTTACCATGGTGATGTAATATACCGAGTAACAGTTACCTTGGTGATGTAGTAGACACATTGCTGGAAGGTGTACATGATCACTTCCTCCAGGATGGTCATAGCCTCCTCATTGGCTGAGATGGTCGCCGATAGCAACGACTCCTTGGAACCTGAATATAAATATATGTAAAAAATATATATACAGAGCCTTCAGAAAGTATTCTAACTCCTTGACTTATTCCACAATTTGTTGTGTTACAGCTTGAATTTAAATTGCATTAAATTCAGATTTTGTGTCACAGACCTACACACAGTTCATGTAATGGACTTAAGGAGAGTTTACACAACTTCACTGACACTGAAAAACTTCTAAACTGATGAGAATAAAAAGAGAAGGAGAGAGAGAGAGAGAGAGAGAGAGAGAGAGAGAGAGAGAGAGAGAGAGAGAGATAAATAGAAGGAGAGACAAGAGACAGAGAGAGACCAGTACATTCTATGTCACAATGAATAATGACTGCTGAACCTAGACATCCCAGAAGACTCTCTCTCTTTTTCATCCCCTCCCCTTGTGAGTGTTGTACCTTTAGAGTCGAGCGTCTCTATGCCCTGCGTGTATGCTGGGGCCTTCTGTTGGATGAAGTAGAGGATCTCTATACTGTTGGACATCCAGAAGAATACGACCTGCAGGTCTGGGATCAGATCACTGATGGACAGGAGAGACAGGGAGGCCGGGTCCTGACTGGAGAGAGGAGACAGAGAGACAGGAGAGGAGAGCAAGAGGAGGAGGGGAGAAAGGAGAGAGGGAGAGAGAGACAGGAGAGGAGAGAGAGAGAGAGAGGAGGGGAGAGAGGGGAGTGAGAAAGAGGAGAGAGGGGGAAGAGGAGAGAGACAGGAGAAGAGAGCGAGAGGCGGGAGAGAGGCGATTGGACAGAGGAGAGAGAGACAGGAGAGGAGAGAGAGGAGGGAGAGAGAGAGGGGAAAGAGAGGAGAGAGAGAAGAGAGAGAGAGAGAGAGAGAGAGAGAGCATAGCTTTGCTATTGAGAAAGGCCACCTTAGGCAGACCTGGCTCTCAAGAGAAGACAAGCTATGTGTTCACTGCCCACAATATCAGGTAGAAACTGAGCTGCACTTCCTAACCTCCTGTACGACCATATTAGAGACACATATTTCCCTCAGATTACACAGACCCACAAAGAATTTGAAAACAAACCCAATTTTTGATAAACTCCATGTCTATTTGGTGAAATACCACAGTGTGCCATCACAGCAGCAAGATGTGTGACCTGTTGCCACAAGAAAGGGCAACCAGTGAAGAACAAACACCATTGTAAATACAACCCATATTTATTTATTTTCCCTTTTGTAAACTTATGTTTATGTATTTTCCCTTTTGTACTTTAACTATTTGCACATCGTTACAACACTGTATATACAGTTGAAGTCATAAGTTTACATACACTTAGGTTGGAGTCATTAAAACTCCACACATTTCTTGTTAACAAACTATAGTTTTGGCAAGTCGGTTAGGACATCTACTTTGTGCATGACACAAGTAATCTTTCCAACAATTGTTTACAGACAGATTATTTCACTTATAATTCACTGTATGACAATTCCAGTGGGTCAGAAGTTTACATACACTAAGTTGACTGTGCCTTTAAACAGCTTGGAAAATTCCAGAAAATTATGTCATGGCTTTAGAGGCTTCTGATAGGCTAATTGCATCATTTGAGTCAATTGGTGGTGTACCTGTCATGTATTTCAAGGCCTACCTTCAAACTCAGTGCCTCTTTGATTGACATCATGGGAAAATCAAAAGAAATCAGCCAAGACCTCCGAAAAATAATTGTAGACCTCCACAAGTCTGGTTCATCCTTGGGAGCAATTTCCAAACGCCTGGACGTACCACGTTCATCTGTACAAACAATAGTACGCAAGTATAAACACCATGGGACCACGCAGCCGTCATACTGCTCAGGAAGGAGACGCGTTCTGTCTCCTAGAGATGAACGTACTTTGGTGCGAAAAGTGCAAATCAACATCCCAGAACAACAGTAAAGGACCTTGTGAAGATGCTGGAGGAAACAGGTACAAAAGTATCTATATCCACAGTAAAACGAGTCCTATATCGACATAACCTGAAAGGCCGCTCAGCAAGGAAGAAGCCACTGCTCCAAAACCGCCATAGAAAAGCCAGACTACGGTTTGCAACTGCACATGGGGACAAAGATTGTACTTTTTGGAGAAATGTCCTCTGGTCTGATGAAACAAAAATAGAACTGTTTGGCCATAATGACCATCGTTATGTTTGGAGGAAAAAGGGGGAGGCTTGCAAGCCGAAGAACACCATCCCAACCGTGAAGCACGGGGGTGGCAGCATCATGTTGTGGGGGTGCTTTTCTGCAGGTCGGGACTGGTGCACTTCACAAAATAGATGGCATCATGAGGAAGGAAAATTATGTGGATATATTGAAGCAACTTCTCAAGACATCAGTCAGGAAGTTAAAGCTTGGTCGCAAATGGGTTTTCCAAATGGACAATGACCCCAAGCATTCTTCCAAAGTTGTGGCAAAATGGCTTAAGGACAACAAAGTCAAGGTATTGGAGTGGCCATCACAAAGCCCTGACCTCAATCCTATAGAAAATTTGTGGGCAGAACTGAAAAAGCTTGTGTGAGCAAGGAGGTCTACAAACCTGACTCAGTTACACCAGCTCTGTCAGAAGGAATGGGCCAAAATTCACCCAACTTATTGTGGGAAGCTTGTGGAAGGCTACCAGAAACACTTGACCCAAGTTAAACAATTTAAAAGCAATGCTACCAAATACTAAGTTAGTGTATGTAAACTTCTGACCCACTGGGAATGTGATGAAATAAATAAAAGCTGAAATAAATCATTCTCTCTACTATTATTCTGACATTTCAATTTTTTTAAATAAAGTGGTGATCCTAACTGACCTAAGACAGGGAACTCTTTAGGCATCATCAGCAGTGGTAACAGGTTTTGGAGAGTCTGGCGTGCCCAAAGTAAAATGCCTGCCACTCAGGCCCAGAATCGAGGATATGCACATAATTAGTACTATTGGATAGGAAACGCTCTGAAGTTTCTAAAACTGTTAAAATAATGTCTGTGAGTATAACAGAACTGATATAGCAGGCGAAAACCCGAGGATTCTTTTTCTTTGGGGGGGTGACATTTCCTCAGTTTGATAGGCTTCCTATTGAAATCCATGTAAAATAGCTCCCAGATTGCAGTACCTATGGCTTCCACTAGATGTCAACAGTCTTTAGACAGTGTTTCAAGGCTTTATCATTGAACAGAACTGAACAGAAGAAGAATTACTGAAGGAACCAGGAATGTCAATAACTTTTCCTGGGCACGAGACCGTGAGCGCGCCCCTCTATTTTCCTTTTATATCGTTTAGAATATCATCCGTGTAAAATATTATCGTTATTATTCATAAAAGGATACCTAAGGATGCATTATAAATGATGTTTGATTTGTTTGGGCAAAGTTGATCGGTATAATTTGAACGCTTTCTCTTCACTGTACAACGGGCGACTCGACGGTGGATTTTCTGAACATAACGCACCAACCAAACAGAGATTTATGGATATAATAAATTACTTTTTCTAACAAAAGAACCATTGGATGTCTTCCTTGGACACTTGGGATGCCCTCAGCAGAAGTTCTTCGCAAGGTAAGTGATTTATTTTAGCTCTTATATGGGTTTTGTGTGACCCGCGCTGGTTATGAATTTATGCTAATGCATAAATATGAGAGGTGATATCCTCAAACAATCAAATGTTGTGCTTTCGCCGTAAAGCCTTTTTGAAATCTGACAACGCTGTGATATTGCCAAGAATCAGAGCTTTTGATGACTATGCAACACTTGTATATTGATGAATGTTTAATAATTCTACTTTTGGATTTTGAATTTAGCGCCTTACATTTCACCGGGTAGTGTCGGGTTTGGTGCGCTAGCGCCCCAGTTATCCCTAAGTGGTTTTAAGTGTATTTGGCTAAGTTGTATGTAAACCTCCGACTTCAACTGTATACATAATATAACATTTGTAATGTCTTTATTCTTTAGAAATGTTTGTGAGTGTAATGTTTACTGTACATTTTTATTGTTTATTTCACTTTAGTTTATTATTTATTTCACTTGCTTTGGCAAATGTAAACATATGTTTCCCATGCCAATAAAGCCCTTAAATTGAATTGAATTGAATTGAGAGAATAGAGAGATGAGAGAGGAGAAAGAGGGGGTCACAGACCCACACAGACACACACACACAGACAGACACACACCCACACACACAGACCCACATAGTGCTATAAGGCGGAATATGATACTCACTGCTGAGCTTGCTTCTGTGCCAATTCCTTTGTCTTCTCCTGAAACACACACGATGCAATTAGAAGCTCATCAAAGATTTAACAGCGTGTGTAGGTGGATCTTACGTTCCAACAGAAAAGTCTCTCTCAGGTCTCTGTAACTTCACACACACACACCCAAAATGAAAAACAATAATGCCTTCTAGGTTTTTTCCCTACACACTTTGCTTCTGCACTGTGGCGTTTTAGGCTTGCTACCCGTAATGCACTGCTGACGTAAAAAGGGATTTTAAGAATTAAAGTTGATTTGAAACATTTTGAATAAAGTATGTCAAAGTTAAGTGATGTCTTTTATTTTGAGAGGGGGAAACGCTTCCTGTATTCCTACTTCCTGTATTGACGGCCTCTCTGACCTCTCAATGAGATCTGCATAATTAATCAGCTGGCTAATCGGACAAAAGACCTCAACAATCATTAAACCACGACATCATTAGTTTACCTGACTACAATAGACTTAGTGTGCACCCCAAATGGCACCCTATTTCCTATATAGTGCACAACTTTAGACCAGAGCCCTATGGCACCCTATTCCCTATATAGTGCACTACTTTAGATCAGAGCCCTATTCCCTATTTAGTGCACTACTTCTGGCCAGGGCCCAAAAGGAACTATGGACTTACTGTCTGACTACAACAATCTACAGTCACCACTGCAGGTATCTCACTAACACTGTACGTGACTATAACACAGGAGAGGCTGCTGCTAGCTGCTAGTTCATTAACACTGTAGGTGACTATAACACAGGAGAAGGCTGCTGCTAGCTCACTAACACTGTAGGTGACTATAACACAGGAGAGGCTGCTGCTAGTTCATTAACACTGTAGGTGACTATAACACAGGAGAGGCTGCTGCTAGCTCATTAACACTGTAGGTGACTATAACACAGGAGAGGCTGCTGCTAGCTGCTAGTTCACTAACACTGTAGGTGACTATAACACAGGAGAGGCTGCTGCTAGCTGCTAGTTCATTAACACTGTAGGTGACTATAACACAGGAGAGGCTGCTGCTAGCTCACTAACACTGTAGGTGACTATAACACAGGAGAGGCTGCTGCTAGTTCATTAACACTGTAGGTGACTATAACACAGGAGAGGCTGCTGCTAGTTCATTAACACTGTAGGTGACTATAACACAGGAGAAGGCTGCTGCTAGTTCATTAACACTGTAGGTGACTATAACACAGGAGAGGCTGCTGCTAGCTGCTAGTTCATTAACACTGTAGGTGACTATAACACAGGAGAGGCTGCTGCTAGCTCACCAACACTGTAGGTGACTATAACACAGGAGAGGCTGCTGCTAGCTGCTAGCTCACTAACACGGTAGGTGACTATAACACAGGAGAGGCTGCTGCTAGCTGCTAGTTCATTAACACTGTAGGTGACTATAACACAGGAGAAGGCTGCTGCTAGCTCACTAACACTGTAGGTGACTATAACACAGGAGAGGCTGCTGCTAGCTGCTAGCTCACTAACACTGTAGGTGACTATAACACAGGAGAGGCTGTTGCAAGTTCATTAACACTGTAGGTGACTATAACACAGGAGAAGGCTGCTGCTAGTTCATCAACACTGTAGGTGACTATAACACAGGAGAGGCTGCTGCTAGCTGCTAGTTCATTAACACTGTAGGTGACTATAACACAGGAGAGGCTGCTGCTAGCTGCTAGTTCATTAACACTGTAGGTGACTATAACACAGGAGAAGGCTGCTGCTAGCTCACTAACACTGTAGGTGACTATAACACAGGAGAGGCTGCTGCTAGTTCATTAACACTGTAGGTGACTATAACACAGGAGAAGGCTGCTGCTAGTTCATTAACACTGTAGGTGACTATAACACAGGAGAGGCTGCTGCTAGCTGCTAGTTCATTAACACTGTAGGTGACTATAACACAGGAGAAGGCTGCTGCTAGTTCATTAACACTGTAGGTGACTATAACACAGGAGAGCTGCTGCTGCTAGCTGCTAGTTCATTAACACTGTAGGTGACTATAACACAGGAGAAGGCTGCTGCTAGCTCACTAACACTGTAGGTAACTATAACACAGGAGAGGCTGCTGCTAGCTGCTAGCTCACTAACACTGTAGGTGACTATAACACAGGAGAGGCTGCTGCTAGTTCATTAACACTGTAGGTGACTATAACACAGGAGAAGGCTGCTGCTAGTTCATTAACACTGTAGGTGACTATAACACAGGAGAAGGCTGCTGCTAGTTCATTAACACTGTAGGTGACTATAACACAGGAGAAGGCTGCTGCTAGCTGCTAGTTCATTAACACTGTAGGTGACTATAACACAGGAGAAGGCTGCTGCTAGTTCATTAACACTGTAGGTGACTATAACACAGGAGAGGCTGCTGCTAGCTGCTAGTTCATTAACACTGTAGGTGACTATAACACAGGAGAAGGCTGCTGCTAGCTCACTAACACTGTAGGTAACTATAACACAGGAGAGGCTGCTGCTAGCTGCTAGCTCACTAACACTGTAGGTGACTATAACACAGGAGAGGCTGCTGCTAGTTCATTAACACTGTAGGTGACTATAACACAGGAGAAGGCTGCTGCTAGTTCATTAACACTGTAGGTGACTATAACACAGGAGAGGCTGCTGCTAGCTGCTAGTTCATTAACACTGTAGGTGACTATAACACAGGAGAGGCTGCTGCTAGCTGCTAGTTCATTAACACTGTAGGTGACTATAACACAGGAGAGGCTGCTGCTAGTTCATTAACACTGTAGGTGACTATAACACAGGAAAGGCTGCTGCTAGCTGCTAGCTCACTAACACTGTAGGTGACTATAACACAGGAGAGGCTGCTGCTAGCTCATTAACACTGTAGGTGACTAACACAGGAGAGGCTGCTGCTAGTTCATTAACACTGTAGGTGACTATAACACAGGAGAGGCTGCTGCTAGCTGCTAGCTCATTAACACTGTAGGTGACTATAACACAGGAGAGGCTGCTGCTAGTTCATTAACACTGTAGGTGACTATAACACAGGAGAGGCTGCTGCTAGCTCATTAACACTGTAGGTGACTATAACACAGGAGAGGCTGCTGCTAGCTGCTAGTTCACTAACACTGTAGGTGACTATAACACAGGAGAGGCTGCTGCTAGCTGCTAGTTCATTAACACTGTAGGTGACTATAACACAGGAGAAGGCTGCTGCTAGCTCACTAACACTGTAGGTGACTATAACACAGGAGAGGCTGCTGCTAGTTCATTAACACTGTAGGTGACTATAACACAGGAGAGGCTGCTGCTAGTTCATTAACACTGTAGGTGACTATAACACAGGAGAAGGCTGCTGCTAGTTCATTAACACTGTAGGTGACTATAACACAGGAGAGGCTGCTGCTAGCTGCTAGTTCATTAACACTGTAGGTGACTATAACACAGGAGAAGGCTGCTGCTAGCTCACTAACACTGTAGGTGACTATAACACAGGAGAGGCTGCTGCTAGCTCACTAACACTGTAGGTGACTATAACACAGGAGAGGCTGTTGCAAGTTCATTAACACTGTAGGTGACTATAACACAGGAGAAGGCTGCTGCTAGTTCATTAACACTGTAGGTGACTATAACACAGGAGAGGCTGCTGCTAGTTCATTAACACTGTAGGTGACTATAACACAGGAGAAGGCTGCTGCTAGTTCATTAACACTGTAGGTGACTATAACACAGGAGAAGGCTGCTGCTAGCTGCTAGTTCATTAACACTGTAGGTGACTATAACACAGGAGAAGGCTGCTGCTAGTTCATTAACACTGTAGGTGACTATAACACAGGAGAGGCTGCTGCTAGCTGCTAGTTCATTAACACTGTAGGTGACTATAACACAGGAGAAGGCTGCTGCTAGCTCACTAACACTGTAGGTAACTATAACACAGGAGAGGCTGCTGCTAGCTGCTAGCTCACTAACACTGTAGGTGACTATAACACAGGAGAGGCTGCTGCTAGTTCATTAACACTGTAGGTGACTATAACACAGGAGAAGGCTGCTGCTAGTTCATTAACACTGTAGGTGACTATAACACAGGAGAGGCTGCTGCTAGGCTGCTAGTTCATTAACACTGTAGGTGACTATAACACAGGAGAGGCTGCTGCTAGCTGCTAGTTCATTAACACTGTAGGTGACTATAACACAGGAGAGGCTGCTGCTAGTTCATTAACACTGTAGGTGACTATAACACAGGAAAGGCTGCTGCTAGCTGCTAGCTCACTAACACTGTAGGTGACTATAACACAGGAGAGGCTGCTGCTAGCTCATTAACACTGTAGGTGACTAACACAGGAGAGGCTGCTGCTAGTTCATTAACACTGTAGGTGACTATAACACAGGAGAGGCTGCTGCTAGCTGCTAGCTCATTAACACTGTAGGTGACTATAACACAGGAGAGGCTGCTGCTAGTTCATTAACACTGTAGGTGACTATAACACAGGAGAGGCTGCTGCTAGCTCATTAACACTGTAGGTGACTATAACACAGGAGAGGCTGCTGCTAGCTGCTAGTTCACTAACACTGTAGGTGACTATAACACAGGAGAGGCTGCTGCTAGCTGCTAGTTCATTAACACTGTAGGTGACTATAACACAGGAGAAGGCTGCTGCTAGCTCACTAACACTGTAGGTGACTATAACACAGGAGAGGCTGCTGCTAGTTCATTAACACTGTAGGTGACTATAACACAGGAGAGGCTGCTGCTAGTTCATTAACACTGTAGGTGACTATAACACAGGAGAAGGCTGCTGCTAGTTCATTAACACTGTAGGTGACTATAACACAGGAGAGGCTGCTGCTAGCTGCTAGTTCATTAACACTGTAGGTGACTATAACACAGGAGAAGGCTGCTGCTAGCTCACTAACACTGTAGGTGACTATAACACAGGAGAGGCTGCTGCTAGCTCACTAACACTGTAGGTGACTATAACACAGGAGAGGCTGTTGCAAGTTCATTAACACTGTAGGTGACTATAACACAGGAGAAGGCTGCTGCTAGTTCATTAACACTGTAGGTGACTATAACACAGGAGAGGCTACTGCTAGCTGCTAGTTCATTAACACTGTAGGTGACTATAACACAGGAGAAGGCTGCTGCTAGTTCATTAACACTGTAGGTGACTATAACACAGGAGAGGCTGCTGCTAGCTGCTAGTTCATTAACACTGTAGGTGACTATAACACAGGAGAAGGCTGCTGCTAGCTCACTAACACTGTAGGTAACTATAACACAGGAGAGGCTGCTGCTAGCTGCTAGCTCACTAACACTGTAGGTGACTATAACACAGGAGAGGCTGCTGCTAGTTCATTAACACTGTAGGTGACTATAACACAGGAGAAGGCTGCTGCTAGTTCATTAACACTGTAGGTGACTATAACACAGGAGAAGGCTGCTGCTAGTTCATTAACACTGTAGGTGACTATAACACAGGAGAAGGCTGCTGCTAGCTGCTAGTTCATTAACACTGTAGGTGACTATAACACAGGAGAAGGCTGCTGCTAGTTCATTAACACTGTAGGTGACTATAACACAGGAGAGGCTGCTGCTAGCTGCTAGTTCATTAACACTGTAGGTGACTATAACACAGGAGAAGGCTGCTGCTAGCTCACTAACACTGTAGGTAACTATAACACAGGAGAGGCTGCTGCTAGCTGCTAGCTCATTAACACTGTAGGTGACTATAACACAGGAGAGGCTGCTGCTAGTTCATTAACACTGTAGGTGACTATAACACAGGAGAGGCTGCTGCTAGCTAGCTCACTAACACTGTAGGTAACTATAACACAGGAGAGGCTGCTGCTGGCTGCTAGCTCACTAACACTGTAGGTGACTATAACACAGGAGAGGCTGCTGCTAGTTCATTAACACTGTAGGTGACTATAACACAGGAGAAGGCTGCTGCTAGTTCATTAACACTGTAGGTGACTATAACACAGGAGAGGCTGCTGCTAGCTGCTAGTTCATTAACACTGTAGGTGACTATAACACAGGAGAGGCTGCTGCTAGCTGCTAGCTCATTAACACTGTAGGTGACTATAACACAGAGAGGCTGCTGCTAGCTGCTGGTTCATTAACACTGTAGGTGACTATAACACAGGAGAGGCTGCTGCTAGTTCATTAACACTGTAGGTGACTATAACACAGGAAAGGCTGCTGCTAGCTGCTAGCTCACTAACACTGTAGGTGACTATAACACAGGAGAGGCTGCTGCTAGCTCATTAACACTGTAGGTGACTAACACAGGAGAGGCTGCTGCTAGTTCATTAACACTGTAGGTGACTATAACACAGGAGAGGCTGCTGCTAGCTGCTAGCTCACTAACACTGTAGGTGACTATAACACAGGAGAGGCTGCTGCTAGCTGCTAGTTCATTAACACTGTAGGTGACTATAACACAGGAGAGGCTGCTGCTAGCTGCTAGCTCATTAACACTGTAGGTGACTATAACACAGCAGAGGCTGCTGCTAGTTCATTAACACTGTAGGTGACTATAACACAGGAGAGGCTGCTGCTAGCTCATTAACACTGTAGGTGACTATAACACAGGAGAGGCTGCTGCTAGCTGCTAGTTCACTAACACTGTAGGTGACTATAACACAGGAGAAGGCTGCTGCTAGCTCACTAACACTGTAGGTGACTATAACACAGGAGAGGCTGCTGCAAGCTGCTAGCTCACTAACACTGTAGGTGACTATAACACAGGAGAGGCTGCTGCTAGTTCATTAACACTGTAGGTGACTATAACACAGGAGAAGGCTGCTGCTAGTTCATTAACACTGTAGGTGACTATAACACAGGAGAGGCTGCTGCTAGCTGCTAGTTCATTAACACTGTAGGTGACTATAACACAGGAGAGGCTGCTGCTAGCTCATTAACACTGTAGGTGACTATAACACAGGAGAGGCTGCTGCTAGCTCACTAACACTGTAGGTGACTATAACACAGGAGAGGCTGCTGCTAGTTCATTAACACTGTAGGTGACTATAACACAGGAGAGGCTGCTGCTAGTTCATTAACACTGTAGGTGACTATAACACAGGAGAAGGCTGCTGCTAGTTCATTAACACTGTAGGTGACTATAACACAGGAGAGGCTGCTGCTAGCTGCTAGTTCATTAACACTGTAGGTGACTATAACACAGGAGAAGGCTGCTGCTAGCTCACTAACACTGTAGGTGACTATAACACAGGAGAGGCTGCTGCTAGCTGCTAGCTCACTAACACTGTAGGTGACTATAACACAGGAGAGGCTGTTGCAAGTTCATTAACACTGTAGGTGACTATAACACAGGAGAAGGCTGCTGCTAGTTCATTAACACTGTAGGTGACTATAACACAGGAGAGGCTGCTGCTAGCTCATTAACACTGTAGGTGACTATAACACAGGAGAGGCTGCTGCTAGCAGCTAGTTCACTAACACTGTAGGTGACTATAACACAGGAGAAGGCTGCTGCTAGCTCACTAACACTGTAGGTGACTATAACACAGGAGAGGCTGCTGCTAGCTGCTAGCTCACTAACACTGTAGGTGACTATAACACAGGAGAGGCTGCTGCTAGTTCATTAACACTGTAGGTGACTATAACACAGGAGAAGGCTGCTGCTAGTTCATTAACACTGTAGGTGACTATAACACAGGAGAGGCTGCTGCTAGGCTGCTAGTTCATTAACACTGTAGGTGACTATAACACAGGAGAGGCTGCTGCTAGCTCATTAACACTGTAGGTGACTATAACACAGGAGAGGCTGCTGCTAGCTCACTAACACTGTAGGTGACTATAACACAGGAGAGGCTGCTGCTAGTTCATTAACACTGTAGGTGACTATAACACAGGAGAGGCTGCTGCTAGTTCATTAACACTGTAGGTGACTATAACACAGGAGAAGGCTGCTGCTAGTTCATTAACACTGTAGGTGACTATAACACAGGAGAGGCTGCTGCTAGCTGCTAGTTCATTAACACTGTAGGTGACTATAACACAGGAGAAGGCTGCTGCTAGCTCACTAACACTGTAGGTGACTATAACACAGGAGAGGCTGCTGCTAGCTGCTAGCTCACTAACACTGTAGGTGACTATAACACAGGAGAGGCTGTTGCAAGTTCATTAACACTGTAGGTGACTATAACACAGGAGAAGGCTGCTGCTAGTTCATTAACACTGTAGGTGACTATAACACAGGAGAGGCTGCTGCTAGCTGCTAGTTCATTAACACTGTAGGTGACTATAACACAGGAGAGGCTGCTGCTAGCTGCTAGTTCATTAACACTGTAGGTGACTATAACACAGGAGAAGGCTGCTGCTAGCTCACTAACACTGTAGGTGACTATAACACAGGAGAGGCTGCTGCTAGTTCATTAACACTGTAGGTGACTATAACACAGGAGAAGGCTGCTGCTAGTTCATTAACACTGTAGGTGACTATAACACAGGAGAGGCTGCTGCTAGCTGCTAGTTCATTAACACTGTAGGTGACTATAACACAGGAGAAGGCTGCTGCTAGTTCATTAACACTGTAGGTGACTATAACACAGGAGAGGCTGCTGCTAGCTGCTAGTTCATTAACACTGTAGGTGACTATAACACAGGAGAAGGCTGCTGCTAGCTCACTAACACTGTAGGTAACTATAACACAGGAGAGGCTGCTGCTAGCTGCTAGCTCACTAACACTGTAGGTGACTATAACACAGGAGAGGCTGCTGCTAGTTCATTAACACTGTAGGTGACTATAACACAGGAGAAGGCTGCTGCTAGTTCATTAACACTGTAGGTGACTATAACACAGGAGAAGGCTGCTGCTAGTTCATTAACACTGTAGGTGACTATAACACAGGAGAAGGCTGCTGCTGGCTGCTAGTTCATTAACACTGTAGGTGACTATAACACAGGAGAAGGCTGCTGCTAGTTCATTAACACTGTAGGTGACTATAACACAGGAGAGGCTGCTGCTAGCTGCTAGTTCATTAACACTGTAGGTGACTATAACACAGGAGAAGGCTGCTGCTAGCTCACTAACACTGTAGGTAACTATAACACAGGAGAGGCTGCTGCTAGCTGCTAGCTCACTAACACTGTAGGTGACTATAACACAGGAGAGGCTGCTGCTAGTTCATTAACACTGTAGGTGACTATAACACAGGAGAAGGCTGCTGCTAGTTCATTAACACTGTAGGTGACTATAACACAGGAGAGGCTGCTGCTGGCTGCTAGTTCATTAACACTGTAGGTGACTATAACACAGGAGAGGCTGCTGCTGGCTGCTAGTTCATTAACACTGTAGGTGACTATAACACAGGAGAGGCTGCTGCTGGTTCATTAACACTGTAGGTGACTATAACACAGGAAAGGCTGCTGCTAGGCTGCTAGCTCACTAACACTGTAGGTGACTATAACACAGGAGAGGCTGCTGCTAGCTCATTAACACTGTAGGTGACTAACACAGGAGAGGCTGCTGCTAGTTCATTAACACTGTAGGTGACTATAACACAGGAGAGGCTGCTGCTAGCTGCTAGCTCACTAACACTGTAGGTGACTATAACACAGGAGAGGCTGCTGCTAGCTGCTAGTTCATTAACACTGTAGGTGACTATAACACAGGAGAGGCTGCTGCTAGCTGCTAGCTCATTAACACTGTAGGTGACTATAACACAGGAGAGGCTGCTGCTAGTTCATTAACACTGTAGGTGACTATAACACAGGAGAGGCTGCTGCTAGCTCATTAACACTGTAGGTGACTATAACACAGGAGAGGCTGCTGCTAGCTGCTAGTTCACTAACACTGTAGGTGACTATAACACAGGAGAGGCTGCTGCTAGCTGCTAGTTCATTAACACTGTAGGTGACTATAACACAGGAGAAGGCTGCTGCTAGCTCACTAACACTGTAGGTGACTATAACACAGGAGAGGCTGCTGCTAGCTGCTAGCTCACTAACACTGTAGGTGACTATAACACAGGAGAGGCTGCTGCTAGTTCATTAACACTGTAGGTGACTATAACACAGGAGAAGGCTGCTGCTAGTTCATTAACACTGTAGGTGACTATAACACAGGAGAGGCTGCTGCTAGCTGCTAGTTCATTAACACTGTAGGTGACTATAACACAGGAGAGGCTGCTGCTAGCTGCTAGCTCACTAACACTGTAGGTGACTATAACACAGGAGAGGCTGCTGCTAGCTGCTAGTTCATTAACACTGTAGGTGACTATAACACAGGAGAGGCTGCTGCTAGCTGCTAGTTCATTAACACTGTAGGTGACTATAACACAGGAGAAGGCTGCTGCTAGCTCACTAACACTGTAGGTGACTATAACACAGGAGAGGCTGCTGCTAGTTCATTAACACTGTAGGTGACTATAACACAGGAGAAGGCTGCTGCTAGTTCATTAACACTGTAGGTGACTATAACACAGGAGAGGCTGCTGCTGGCTGCTAGTTCATTAACACTGTAGGTGACTATAACACAGGAGAAGGCTGCTGCTAGTTCATTAACACTGTAGGTGACTATAACACAGGAGAGGCTGCTGCTAGCTGCTAGTTCATTAACACTGTAGGTGACTATAACACAGGAGAAGGCTGCTGCTAGCTCACTAACACTGTAGGTAACTATAACACAGGAGAGGCTGCTGCTAGCTGCTAGCTCACTAACACTGTAGGTGACTATAACACAGGAGAGGCTGCTGCTAGTTCATTAACACTGTAGGTGACTATAACACAGGAGAAGGCTGCTGCTAGTTCATTAACACTGTAGGTGACTATAACACAGGAGAGGCTGCTGCTAGCTGCTAGCTCACTAACACTGTAGGTGACTATAACACAGGAGAGGCTGCTGCTAGCTCATTAACACTGTAGGTGACTAACACAGGAGAGGCTGCTGCTAGTTCATTAACACTGTAGGTGACTATAACACAGGAGAGGCTGCTGCTAGCTGCTAGCTCATTAACACTGTAGGTGACTATAACACAGGAGAGGCTGCTGCTAGCTGCTAGCTCACTAACACTGTAGGTGACTATAACACAGGAGAGGCTGCTGCTAGTTCATTAACACTGTAGGTGACTATAACACAGGAGAGGCTGCTGCTAGCTCATTAACACTGTAGGTGACTATAACACAGGAGAGGCTGCTGCTAGCTCACTAACACTGTAGGTGACTATAACACAGGAGAGGCTGCTGCTAGCTCACTAACACTGTAGGTGACTATAACACAGGAGAGGCTGCTGCTAGCTCATTAACACTGTAGGTGACTATAACACAGGAGAGGCTGCTGCTAGCTCATTAACACTGTAGGTGACTATAACACAGGAGAGGCTGCTGCTAGCTCACTAACACTGTAGGTGACTATAACACAGGATAGGCTGCTGCTAGCTCATTAACACTGTAGGTGACTATAGCACAGGAGAGGCTGCTGCTAGCTCATTAACACTGTAGGTGACTATAGCACAGGAGAGGCTGCTGCTAGCTGCTATCTCACTAACACTGTAGGTGACTATAACTCTCTAACCCTGAACCCTAACCTCTACTCTCATGACTATTTTTTGACTCCAGAGTCATGATTCGTTTTACCGACTCCAGAGCCATGATTCGTTTTACCGACTCCAGAGCCATGATTCGTTTTACCGACTCCAGAGTCATGATTCGTTTTTTTTCTGAGTGACTCGTTCATTTTAGTCGTTTGTTTGACCTGACGGCAGCAATGAATTCTACAGCAGCAGGATTAATACACGCTCTACCGGCTCAGCGGCTCCAGAGACGTGCTCCGACCAGCAACAGTCTGTCATGTTCATGAGGGGAAACAGATCACGCTGCAGGCAGCATAGAGAAGAAAAAAGACGTTTACAGCTGATCATTGATCGCATGGTGCAAGAATGAATGCAATTAATTGATTATTGATTATTATCGATTGGACACAGCTTTTGTAGAACCAAAACATACACAGCCTCTGCTCAACAAACTCGAACTCGTTTGCCAGGATACTTTGTCTTTCCCGAGTGGCGCAGTGGTCTGAGGCTGCATCTCAGTGCAAGAGGCGTCACTACAGTCCCTGGTTTGATTCCAGGCTGTATCACAGCCGGCCGTGATTGGGAGTCCCATAGGGCTGCGCACAATTGGCCCAGCGTCGTCCGGGTTTGGCCGAGGGGTAGGCCGTCATTGTAAATAAGAATTTGTTCTTAACTGACTTGCCTAGTTAAATAAAGGTTACAAACATACTAGTGGTTAGAGCGTTGGGCCAGTAACCGAAAGGTTGCTAGTTTGAATCCCCGAGCTGACAAGGTAAAAATCTGTCCCTGAACAAGGCAGTTAACCCACTGTTACTCGGTAAGCCATCATTGTAAATAACAATTTGTTCTTAACTGGCTTGCATTGTTAAATAAAGGTTAAATAAATATGTTTTAATACTGCAGTTTGCGAATGATAGGCCTGTTGTCCTAATCACAATACAGTCCGGATGTGGCCGCAACCAGACTTTGTTTCAAAGGTATCAATAAATACTTGTATTTGTATGCCTAGCAATCACAAATGCACATTGTTTGGAGCACACCTTGTGTAACTCTGAGTCACACAAGACAGCTCCAATAAGCACACCTTGTGGGGAACGAGAGGCTTGCAGAGTCATGATTCTGTCCAGTTTTTTAGTTTATCGTTCACTGGCAAAGGGGGAGTCCTGCGTGCTCTGGGCATTACTGAAACAAATGAACCAAATGAGTCAAAAGATTTGTTCTTTTATGTCGAGAAACGAGTTGAACAGATCCGAGTCAGTAACTTCCACCACTTCTTAAGGAAAGTTGGTCTATTGTTTCTCAGGACAAGTTATAACATGCCCCACTCCACCTAAACCTCTCCTACCCCTTCCAAACCCCTCCCTCGCCATCTAGGCCCCTCCCTCTCACCCAGGAGATGGTCTGTATGCATCGTACTATCTTCAGCAGCAATTTGCAGAAGCATCCTGGTGGGAAGGCGGAGGCAGAGTGCTGTATGCAGAGACACAGAAGGTAGGCAGGGGCTAACTTGTGGTCGTCGCCGCCCGGCTCGATCAGAGACATGATCCTGCTCACCAGGGCGTCCTCGTGGGCCTGACGGAATTAAATGATTCAGTTCAGTTTGATTCAGTTCAGTTTGATTCAGTTCAACAACTCAATAATCATTGGGGCAACTATTCCTGGACTTCTAAAGTGAATAAATACATTGACTGATTACTCTACAACGACCTATATTTATTTACCTGTTCAAAGTCTAGCTGTAGGCGTCTCTTCTGGTTCTGTCCCGCCAAGATCGTCGTTACGACCCCTGTACCCCCAACCCCCCCGCCTCGGGGTTTCACCAGGTGTGGTTTGAAACTGCGCCTGGCGGGGGGGCCGGTTTGGGAGGACAACGCCCCCCTGTCCTTTAACAATGAGCCACACATCTTACAGGTCCCTCCCCTCTCTGTTCCACCCTCCGTCTCAACCCCCCCTCCCCCAGCCTCGTACAGCTGCCCCAGGGTTCGGAGGCGTGCCAGCGTCTGGGCGGGGAGGGGTTTGGCGCCCGTTGGGTCCTTATACAGGAAGATGTAGTGGGCTCCGAACGACAGCAGGTCGCCATGGCGAAGCTGGGTGGACTGCTCGCACCGGGAGAAGTTGACCAGGACCGTTGCGTGGGGGATGGGCTCCACGGCAACGCAGAAGCGGTCGTCCCCGGTGACGGCGGCGGCGGCTGCTGAGGGGTTGTTGTTGCTGGGGGTGCTGCCATGGCGATGGGGGGCAGGGACGCGGTGGAGGCGACAGTGGAGTGGCAGGATGTCAGGAGAGGACAGGCAGATGTTTGGACGGGCTGACGGGGTCTCCTGACCCACAGTGTGCTGCTCTCTGTTCAACAGGTACACCAGGCAGTCCTGGAATATATAACACAATATAAATTATATATACTGTAAATATAACAAATAAATATTATATTTACTGTAAATATAACACAATATATATTATATATACTGTAAATATAACACAATATAAATTATATATACTGTAAATATAATAATATATCCACTGTGTGCTGCTCTCTGTTCAACAGGAATATAGAACACAGTATAAAACAGTATAAACTGTAAATATAACACAATATATATTATATATACTGTAAATATAAAAATATATCCACTGTGTGCTGCTCTCTGTTCAACAGGAATATATTACACAGTATATCATATATATACACTGTAAATATAACACAATATATATTATATATACTGTAAATATAACACAATATTATTATATATACTGTAAATATAACACAATATTATTATATATACTGTAAATATAACACAGTATAAAACACTATAAACTGCCTACAGAAAGTCTACACCCCCTTGAACTTTTCCACATTCTGCCATGAAATGACATCTAAAAAGGTCCTTCAGACCTACACAACCTACTCCACATTCTGCCATGAAATGACATCTAAAAAGGTCCTTCAGACCTACACAACCTACTCCACATTCTGACATGAAATGACATCTAAAAAGGTCCTTCAGACCTACACAACCTACTCCACATTCTGACATGAAATGACATCTAAAAAGGTCCTTCAGACCTACACAACCTACTCCACATTATCAAAGTGAAAGAAAGTTAAAGAAAAAAAGAAAAACTGAAATATCAGTCAGGGTAGTGTAGTTGGGCTGTATCACCGCCTGGTACGGCAACTGCACCGCCCGCAACCGCAGGGCTCTCCAGAGGGTGGTGCCCAACGCATCATCGGGAGGAGGGGGGGGGCAAACTACCTGCTCTCCAGGACACTTACAGCACCCGATGTCACAGGAAGGCCAAAAAAGGATAATAACCACCCGAGCCACTGCCTGTTCACCCCGCTACCATCCAGAAGGCCAGGTCAGTACAGGTGCATCAAAGCTGGGACCGAGAGACTGAAAGGCAGCTTCTATCTCAAGGCCATCAGACTGTTAAATAGCCATCACTAACACATTAGAGGTGCCCTATACATAGACTTGAAATCAGGGGTCAGTTTAATAATTGGAACACTAGTCACTTTAATAATAATGTTTACATATTTTGCATTACTCATCTCATATGTATATACTGTATTCTATCCTGTTCTACTGTATCTTAGTCTATGTCGCTCTGACACTGCTCGTCCAAATATTTATACATTCTTAATTACATTCCTTTACTTTAGATTGTGTGTATTAGCTAAATGTTGTGAAAATCGTTACAAATTACTTGTTAGATACTGCTGCACTGTTGGAGCTAGAAATACAAGCATTTCGCTACACCCTCAATAACATCTGCTAAACACGTGTATTTTCCCTATAATATTTGATAAGATTTTGGTACCTGTCTGTCTGCTGTATCATATTTCCCAACATGCATCAGTCAGGTAGTGTAGTTGGTACCTGTCTGTCTGCTGTATCATATATCCCAACATGCATCAGTCAGGTAGTGTAGTTGGTACCTGTCTGTCTGTCTGCTGTATCATATATCCCAACATGCATCAGTCAGGTAGTGTAGTTGGTACCTGTCTGTCTGTCTGCTGTATCATATATCCCAACATGTATCAGTCAGGTAGTGTAGTTGGTACCTGTCTGTCTGCTGTATCATATATCCCAACATGCATCAGTCAGGTAGTGTAGTTGGTACCTGTCTGTCTGTCTGCTGTATCATATATCCCAACATGCATCAGTCAGGTAGTGTAGTTGGTACCTGTCTGTCTGTCTGCTGTATCATATATCCCAACATGCATCAGTCAGGTAGTGTAGTTGGTACCTGTCTGTCTGCTGTATCATATATCCCAACATGCATCAGTCAGGTAGTGTAGTTGGTACCTGTCTGTCTGCTGTATCATATATCCCAACATGCATCAGTCAGGTAGTGTAGTTGGTACCTGTCTGTCTGCTGTATCATATATCCCAACATGCATCAGTCAGGTAGTGTAGTTGGTACCTGTCTGTCTGCTGTATCATATATCCCAACATGCATCAGTCAGGTAGTGTAGTTGGTACCTGTCTGTCTGCTGTATCATATATCCCAACATGCATCAGTCAGGTAGTGTAGTTGGTACCTGTCTGTCTGCTGTATCATATATCCCAACATGCATCAGTCAGGTAGTGTAGTTGGTACCTGTCTGTCTGCTGTATCATATATCCCAACATGCATCAGTCAGGTAGTGTAGTTGGTACCTGTCTGTCTGCTGTATCATATATCCCAACATGCATCAGTCAGGTAGTGTAGTTGGTACCTGTCTGTCTGTCTGCTGTATCATATATCCCAACATGTATCAGTCAGGTAGTGTAGTTGGTACCTGTCTGTCTGCTGTATCATATATCCCAACATGCATCAGTCAGGTAGTGTAGTTGGTACCTGTCTGTCTGCTGTATCATATATCCCAACATGCATCAGTCAGGTAGTGTAGTTGGTACCTGTCTGTCTGTCTGCTGTATCATATATCCCAACATGTATCAGTCAGGTAGTGTAGTTGGTACCTGTCTGTCTGCTGTATCATATATCCCAACATGCATCAGTCAGGTAGTGTAGTTGGTACCTGTCTGTCTGCTGTATCATATATCCCAACATGCATCAGTCAGGTAGTGTAGTTGGTACCTGTCTGTCTGTCTGCTGTATCATATATCCCAACATGTATCAGTCAGGTAGTGTAGTTGGTACCTGTCTGTCTGCTGTATCATATATCCCAACATGCATCAGTCAGGTAGTGTAGTTGGTACCTGTCTGTCTGCTGTATCATATATCCCAACATGCATCAGTCAGGTAGTGTAGTTGGTACCTGTCTGTCTGCTGTATCATATATCCCAACATGTATCAGTCAGGTAGTGTAGTTGGTACCTGTCTGTCTGCTGTATCATATATCCCAACATGCATCAGTCAGGTAGTGTAGTTGGTACCTGTCTGTCTGCTGTATCATATATCCCAACATGCATCAGTCAGGTAGTGTAGTTGGTACCTGTCTGTCTGCTGTATCATATATCCCAACATGCATCAGTCAGGTAGTGTAGTTGGTACCTGTCTGTCTGCTGTATCATATATCCCAACATGCATCAGTCAGGTAGTGTAGTTGGTACCTGTCTGTCTGCTGTATCATATATCCCAACATGCATCAGTCAGGTAGTGTAGTTGGTACCTGTCTGTCTGCTGTATCATATATCCCAACATGCATCAGTCAGGTAGTGTAGTTGGTACCTGTCTGTCTGTCTGCTGTATCATATATCCCAACATGTATCAGTCAGGTAGTGTAGTTGGTACCTGTCTGTCTGCTGTATCATATATCCCAACATGCATCAGTCAGGTAGTGTAGTTGGTACCTGTCTGTCTGCTGTATCATATATCCCAACATGCATCAGTCAGGTAGTGTAGTTGGTACCTGTCTGTCTGTCTGCTGTATCATATATCCCAACATGTATCAGTCAGGTAGTGTAGTTGGTACCTGTCTGTCTGCTGTATCATATATCCCAACATGCATCAGTCAGGTAGTGTAGTTGGTACCTGTCTGTCTGCTGTATCATATATCCCAACATGCATCAGTCAGGTAGTGTAGTTGGTACCTGTCTGTCTGTCTGCTGTATCATATATCCCAACATGTATCAGTCAGGTAGTGTAGTTGGTACCTGTCTGTCTGCTGTATCATATATCCCAACATGCATCAGTCAGGTAGTGTAGTTGGTACCTGTCTGTCTGCTGTATCATATATCCCAACATGCATCAGTCAGGTAGTGTAGTTGGTACCTGTCTGTCTGTCTGCTGTATCATATATCCCAACATGTATCAGTCAGGTAGTGTAGTTGGTACCTGTCTGTCTGCTGTATCATATATCCCAACATGCATCAGTCAGGTAGTGTAGTTGGTACCTGTCTGTCTGCTGTATCATATATCCCAACATGCATCAGTCAGGTAGTGTAGTTGGTACCTGTCTGTCTGCTGTATCATATATCCCAACATGCATCAGTCAGGTAGTGTAGTTGGTACCTGTCTGTCTGCTGTATCATATATCCCAACATGCATCAGTCAGGTAGTGTAGTTGGTACCTGTCTGTCTGCTGTATCATATATCCCAACATGCATCAGTCAGGTAGTGTAGTTGGTACCTGTCTGTCTGCTGTATCATATATCCCAACATGCATCAGTCAGGTAGTGTAGTTGGTACCTGTCTGTCTGCTGTATCATATATCCCAACATGCATCAGTCAGGTAGTGTAGTTGGTACCTGTCTGTCTGCTGTATCATATATCCCAACATGCATCAGTCAGGTAGTGTAGTTGGTACCTGTCTGTCTGCTGTATCATATATCCCAACATGCATCAGTCAGGTAGTGTAGTTGGTACCTGTCTGTCTGCTGTATCATATATCCCAACATGCATCAGTCAGGTAGTGTAGTTGGTACCTGTCTGTCTGCTGTATCATATATCCCAACATGCATCAGTCAGGTAGTGTAGTTGGTACCTGTCTGTCTGCTGTATCATATATCCCAACATGCATCAGTCAGGTAGTGTAGTTGGTACCTGTCTGTCTGCTGTATCATATATCCCAACATGCATCAGTCAGGTAGTGTAGTTGGTACCTGTCTGTCTGCTGTATCATATATCCCAACATGCATCAGTCAGGTAGTGTAGTTGGTACCTGTCTGTCTGCTGTATCATATATCCCAACATGCATCAGTCAGGTAGTGTAGTTGGTACCTGTCTGTCTGCTGTATCATATATCCCAACATGCATCAGTCAGGTAGTGTAGTTGGTACCTGTCTGTCTGCTGTATCATATATCCCAACATGCATCAGTCAGGTAGTGTAGTTGGTACCTGTCTGTCTGCTGTATCATATATCCCAACATGCATCAGTCAGGTAGTGTAGTTGGTACCTGTCTGTCTGCTGTATCATATATCCCAACATGCATCAGTCAGGTAGTGTAGTTGGTACCTGTCTGTCTGCTGTATCATATATCCCAACATGCATCAGTCAGGTAGTGTAGTTGGTACCTGTCTGTCTGCTGTATCATATATCCCAACATGCATCAGTCAGGTAGTGTAGTTGGTACCTGTCTGTCTGCTGTATCATATATCCCAACATGCATCAGTCAGGTAGTGTAGTTGGTACCTGTCTGTCTGCTGTATCATATATCCCAACATGCATCAGTCAGGTAGTGTAGTTGGTACCTGTCTGTCTGCTGTATCATATATCCCAACATGCATCAGTCAGGTAGTGTAGTTGGTACCTGTCTGTCTGCTGTATCATATATCCCAACATGCATCAGTCAGGTAGTGTAGTTGGTACCTGTCTGTCTGCTGTATCATATATCCCAACATGCATCAGTCAGGTAGTGTAGTTGGTACCTGTCTGTCTGCTGTATCATATATCCCAACATGCATCAGTCAGGTAGTGTAGTTGGTACCTGTCTGTCTGCTGTATCATATATCCCAACATGCATCAGTCAGGTAGTGTAGTTGGTACCTGTCTGTCTGCTGTATCATATATCCCAACATGCATCAGTCAGGTAGTGTAGTTGGTACCTGTCTGTCTGCTGTATCATATATCCCAACATGCATCAGTCAGGTAGTGTAGTTGGTACCTGTCTGTCTGCTGTATCATATATCCCAACATGCATCAGTCAGGTAGTGTAGTTGGTACCTGTCTGTCTGCTGTATCATATATCCCAACATGCATCAGTCAGGTAGTGTAGTTGGTACCTGTCTGTCTGCTGTATCATATATCCCAACATGCATCAGTCAGGTAGTGTAGTTGGTACCTGTCTGTCTGCTGTATCATATATCCCAACATGCATCAGTCAGGTAGTGTAGTTGGTACCTGTCTGTCTGCTGTATCATATATCCCAACATGCATCAGTCAGGTAGTGTAGTTGGTACCTGTCTGTCTGCTGTATCATATATCCCAACATGCATCAGTCAGGTAGTGTAGTTGGTACCTGTCTGTCTGCTGTATCATATATCCCAACATGCATCAGTCAGGTAGTGTAGTTGGTACCTGTCTGTCTGCTGTATCATATATCCCAACATGCATCAGTCAGGTAGTGTAGTATAGTTGGTACCTGTTTGTTGTATCCCTGCAGCAGCAGCAGGTGAGGGGACTGGTAGAGGGAATGTCTCACCCCTCCTCCCCGCTCCTCCCCCTCTCCCTCCTTCCTCCTGGTCGTGGCCCCCCCCTGACTCCCCCTCGTCCTCAGAGGTCCCGGCAGGGTGGAGTAGAAACGCTTCGGCTCGTCTGCACCCCCCAACTGATTAGTACAGGGGATACATCAGTTTAAATTAGTATAATAATATATAATAATGTAATAATATTCCATATTACATTCAATATAGTAACAATATATAACACAATAACACAATATATATATGACAATAAAATAGGCTTTAATTAATATAATAATAGTAAGATAATAATATTTAAGCCTCAGACACAGTCATTAATAACACAACTCCAGTGTATTAGTTGGAAAAGGTTTTAATAATTATAATGGATGTATTTAACATAATATAACCCAACATAACCCAACATGTACACTGCTCCTGAAATGGAGTCAGCTAGCTGGATAGTAGTTAAATTAGTTGGAGTGGATGGGAAAATTAGGGGTTAATTTTTTGTAATATGGTCAAATAAATCAAGCATAGAATAATAGTTGTAATAGTAGTAATAGTTATAATAGTAGTACTAGTTATAATAGTTATAATAGTAGTAGTAGTTATAATAGTAGCAATAGTTATAATAGTAGTAGTAGTTATAATAGTAGTAATAGTTATAATAATAGTAATAGTTATAATATTAGTAGTAGTTATAATAGTAGTAATAACAGTAATAGTTATAATAGTAGTAATAATAGTAATAGTTATAATAGTAGTAATAGTTATAATAGTAGTAATAGTTATAATAGTAGTTATAATAGTAGTAGTAGTTATAATAGTTATAATAGTAGTTATAATAGTAGTAATAGTTATAATAGTAGTAATAGTTATAATAGTAGTTATAATAGTAGTAATAGTTATAATAGTAGTAATAGTTATAATAGTGGTAGTAGTTATAATAGTTATAATAGTTATAATAGTAGTAATAACAGTAATAGTTATAATAGTAGTAATAATAGTAATAGTAGTAATAGTAGTAATAGTTATAATAATTCTAATAGTAGTAATAGTTAACAGTAGAAATAGTTATAATAGTAGTAATAACAGTAATAGTTATAATAGTAGTAGTTATAATAGTAGTAGTAGTTATAATAGTAGTAATAGTAGTAATAGTTATAATAGTAGTAGTAGTTATAATAGTAGTAATAGTTATAATAGTAGTAATAACAGTAATAGTTATAATAGTAGTAATAACAGTAATAGTTATAATAGTAGTAATAGTTATAATAGTAGTAATAGTTATAATAGTAGTAATAACAGTAATAGTTATAATAGTAGTAATAGTTATAATAGTAGTAATAATAGTAATAGTTATAATAGTAGTAATAATAGTAATAGTTATAATAGTAGTAATAGTTATAATAGTAGTAATAGTTATAATAGTAGTAATAGTTATAATAGTAGTAGTTATAATAGTAGTAGTAGTTATAATAGTAGTAATAGTTCTAATAGTAGTAATAGTTATAATAGTAGTAATAGTTATAATAGTAGTAATAGTTATAATAGTAGTAGTTATAATAGTAGTAGTAGTTATAATAGTAGTAATAGTTATAATAGTAGTAATAGTTATAATAGTAGTAGTTATAATAGTAGTAGTAGTTATAATAGTAGTAATAGTTATAATAGTTATAATAGTAGTAGTAGTTATAATAGTAGTTATAATAGTAGTAATAGTTATAATAGTAGTAGTTATAATAGTAGTAGTTATAATAGTAGTAGTTATAATAGTAGTAATAGTTATAATAGTTATAATAGTAGTAGTAGTTATAATAGTAGTAATAGTTATAATAGTAGTAATACTTCTAATAGTAGTAATAGTTATAATAGTAGTAATAGTTATAATAGTAGTAATAGTTATAATAGTAGTAGTTATAATAGTAGTAGTAGTTAAAATAGTAGTAATAGTTATAATAGTAGTAATAGTTATAATAGTAGTAGTTATAATAGTAGTAGTAGTTATAATAGTAGTAATAGTTATAATAGTTATAATAGTAGTAGTAGTTATAATAGTAGTTATAATAGTAGTAATAGTTATAATAGTAGTTATAATAGTAGTAATAGTTATAATAGTAGTAGTTATAATAGTAGTAGTAGTTATAATAGTAGTTATAATAGTAGTAATAGTTATAATAGTAGTAGTTATAATAGTAATAGTTATAATAGTAGTAGTAGTTATAATAGTAGTAATAGTTATAATAGTAGTAATAGTTATAATAATAGTAATAGTTATAATAGTAGTAGTAGTTTTATAATAGTAGTAATAGTTATAATAGTAGTAATAGTTATAATAGTAGTAATAGTTTAATAGTAGTAATAGTTGTAATAGTAGTAATAGTTATAATAGTAGTAGTTATAATAGTAGTAATAGTTATAATAACAGTAATAGTTATAATAGTAGTAATAATAGTAATAGTTATAAGAGTAGTAATAGTTATAATAGTAGTAATAGTTATAATAGTAGTTATAATAGTAGTAGTAGTTATAATAGTTATAATAGTAGTTATAATAGTAGTAATAGTTATAATAGTAGTAATAGTTATAATAGTAGTTATAATAGTAGTAATAGTTATAATAGTAGTAATAGTTATAATAGTTATAATAGTTATAATAGTAGTAATAACAGTAATAGTTATAATAGTAGTAATAATAGTAATAGTAGTAATAGTAGTAATAGTTATAATAATTCTAATAGTAGTAATAGTTAACAGTAGAAATAGTTATAATAGTAGTAATAACAGTAATAGTTATAATAGTAGTAGTAGTTATAATAGTAATAGTAGTAATAACAGTAATAGTTATAATAGTAGTAGTTATAATAGTAGTAGTAGTTATAATAGTAGTAGTTATAATAGTAGTAGTAGTTATAATAGTAGTAGTAGTTATAATAGTAGTAGTAGTTATAATAGTAGTAGTTATAATAGTAGTAGTAGTTATAATAGTAGTAATAGTTATAATAGTAGTAATAACAGTAATAGTTATAATAGTAGTAATAACAGTAATAGTTATAATAGTAGTAATAGTTATAATAGTAGTAATAGTTATAATAGTAGTAATAACAGTAATAGTTATAATAGTAGTAATAGTTATAATAATAGTAATAGTTATAATAGTAGTAGTAGTTTTATAATAGTAGTAATAGTTATAATAGTAGTAATAGTTATAATAGTAGTAATAGTTTAATAGTAGTAATAGTTGTAATAGTAGTAATAGTTATAATAGTAGTAATAGTTATAATAGTAGTAATAATAGTAATAGTTATAATAGTAGTAATAGTTATAATAGTAGTAATAGTTATAATAGTAGTTATAATAGTAGTAGTAGTTATAATAGTTATAATAGTAGTTATAATAGTAGTAATAGTTATAATAGTAGTAATAGTTATAATAGTAGTAGTTATAATAGTAGTAATAGTTATAATAGTAGTAATAATAGTAATAGTTATAATAGTAGTAATAGTTATAATAGTAGTAATAGTTATAATAGTAGTTATAATAGTAGTAGTAGTTATAATAGTTATAATAGTAGTTATAATAGTAGTAATAGTTATAATAGTAGTAATAGTTATAATAGTAGTAATAGTTATAATAGTAGTAATAGTTATAATAGTAATAATAGTTATAATAGTAGTAATAGTTATAATAGTTATAATAGTAGTAATAGTTATAATAGTTATAATAGTAGTTATAATAGTAATAGTTATAATAGTAGTAATAATAGTAATAGTAGTAATAGTAGTAATAGTTATAATAATTCTAATAGTAGTAATAGTTAACAGTAGAAATAGTTATAATAGTAGTAGTAGTTATAATAGTAGTAATAGTTATAATAGTAGTTATAATAGTAATAGTTATAATAGTAGTAATAATAGTAATAGTTATAATAGTAGTAATAGTTATAATAGTTATAATAGTAGTAATAGTTATAATAGTAGTAATAGTTATAATAGTAGTAGTTATAATAGTAGTAATAGTTATAATAGTTATAATAGTAGTAATAGTTAACAGTAGAAATAGTTATAATAGTAGTTATAATAGTAGTAATAGTAGTAATAACAGTAATAGTTATAATAGTAGTAGTTATAATAGTAGTAGTAGTTATAATAGTAGTAGTAGTTATAATAGTAGTAATAACAGTAATAGTTATAATAGTAGTAATAACAGTAATAGTTATAATAGTAGTAATAGTTATAATAGTAGTAATAGTTATAATAGTAGTAATAGTTATAATAGTAGTAATAACAGTAATAGTTATAATAGTAGTAATAATAGTAATAGTTATAATAGTAGTAATAATAGTAATAGTTATAATAGTAGTAATAGTTATAATAGTTATAATAGTAGTAATAGTTATAATAGTAGTAATAGTTATAATAGTAGTAGTTATAATAGTAGTAATAGTTATAATAGTTATAATAGTAGTAATAGTTATAATAGTAGTAATAGTTATAATAGTAGTAATAGTAGTAATAGTTATAATAGTAGTAGTAGTTATAATAGTAGTAATAGTTATAATAGTAGTAATAGTAGTAATAGTTATAATAATTCTAATAGTAGTAATAGTTAACAGTAGAAATAGTTATAATAGTAGTAGTAGTTATAATAGTAGTAATAGTTATAATAGTAGTTATAATAGTAATAGTTATAATAGTAGTAATAATAGTAATAGTTATAATAGTAGTAATAGTTATAATAGTTATAATAGTAGTAATAGTTATAATAGTAGTAATAGTTATAATAGTAGTAGTTATAATAGTAGTAATAGTTATAATAGTTATAATAGTAGTAATAGTTAACAGTAGAAATAGTTATAATAGTAGTTATAATAGTAGTAATAGTAGTAATAACAGTAATAGTTATAATAGTAGTAGTTATAATAGTAGTAGTAGTTATAATAGTAGTAGTTATAATAGTAGTAGTAGTTATAATAGTAGTAATAGTTATAATAGTAGTAATAACAGTAATAGTTATAATAGTAGTAATAACAGTAATAGTTATAATAGTAGTAATAGTTATAATAGTAGTAATAGTTATAATAGTAGTAATAGTTATAATAGTAGTAATAACAGTAATAGTTATAATAGTAGTAATAATAGTAATAGTTATAATAGTAGTAATAATAGTAATAGTTATAATAGTAGTAATAGTTATAATAGTTATAATAGTAGTAATAGTTATAATAGTAGTAATAGTTATAATAGTTATAATAGTAGTAGTAGTTATAATAGTAGTAATAGTTATAATAGTAGTAATAGTAGTAATAGTTATAATAGTAGTAAGTTATAATAGTAGTAGTAGTTATAATAGTTATAATAGTAGTAGTAGTTATAATAGTAGTAGTAGTTATAATAGTAGTAGTTATAATAGTAGTAGTAGTTATAATAGTAGTAATAGTTATAATAGTAGTAATAGTAGTAATAGTTATAATAGTAGTAATAGTTATAATAGTAGTAATAGTTATAATAGTAGTAGTTGTAATAGTTATAATAGTAGTAGTTATAATAGTAGTAATAGTTATAATAGTAGTAATAGTTATAATAGTAGTAATAGTTATAATAGTAGTAGTAGTTATAATAGTAGTAGTAGTTATAATAGTAGTAGTAGTTATAATAGTTATAATAGTAGTAGTAGTTATAATAGTAGTAGTAGTTATAATAGTAGTAGTTATAATAGTAGTAGTAGTTATAATAGTAGTAATAGTTATAATAGTAGTAGTTATTATAATAGTAATAGTTATAATAGTAGTAATAGTTATAATAGTAGTAGTAGTTATAATAGTAGTAATAGTTATAATAGTAGTAGTAGTTATAATAGTAGTAGTAGTTATAATAGTTATAATAGTAGTAGTAGTTATAATAGTAGTAGTAGTTATAATAGTAGTAGTTATAATAGTAGTAGTAGTTATAATAGTAGTAATAGTTATAATAGTAGTAGTAGTTATAATAGTAGTAGTAGTTATAATAGTAGTACTAGTAGTATAATAGTAGTAGTTATAATAGTAGTAATAGTTATAATAGTAGTAATAGTTATAATAGTTATAATAGTAGTAATAGTTATAATAGTAGTAGTTATAATAGTAGTAATAGTTATAATAGTTATAATAGTAGTAGTAGTTATAATAGTAGTAGTAGTTATAATAGTAGTACTAGTAGTATAATAGTAGTAGTTATAATAGTAGTAATAGTTATAATAGTAGTAATAGTTATAATAGTAGTAATAGTTATAATAGTAGTAGTTATAATAGTAGTAGTAGTTATAATAGTTATAATAGTTATAATAGTAGTAGTTATAATAGTAGTAGTAGTTATAATAGTAGTAGTAGTTATAATAGTAGTAATAGTTATAATAGTAGTAGTAGTTCTAATAGTAGTACTAGTAGTATAATAGTAGTAGTTATAATAGTAGTAATAGTTATAATAGTAGTAATAGTTATAATAGTTATAATAGTAGTAATAGTTATAATAGTAGTAGTTATAATAGTAGTAATAGTTATAATAGTTATAATAGTAGTAGTAGTTATAATAGTAGTAGTAGTTATAATAGTAGTAGTAGTTATAATAGTAGTAATAGTTATAATAGTAGTAGTAGTTCTAATAGTAGTACTAGTAGTATAATAGTAGTAATAGTTATAATAGTAGTAATAGTTATAATAGTAGTTATAATAGTAGTAGTAGTTATAATAGTAGTAGCAGTTCTAATAGTAGTAATAGTTATAATATTAGTAATAGTTATAATAGTAGTAATAGTTCTAATAGTAGTAATAGTTATAATATTAGTAATAGTAGTATAATAGTAGTAGTTATAATAGTAGTAGTAGTTCTAATAGTAGTAATAGTTATAATAGTAGTAGTAGTTCTAATAGTAGTAATAGTTATAATAGTTGTAATAGTAGTAGTAGTTATAATAGTAGTAGTAGTTATAATAGTAGTAGTAGTTATAATAGTAGTAATAGTTATAATAGTAGTAGTAGTTCTAATAGTAGTACTAGTAGTATAATAGTAGTAATAGTTATAATAGTAGTAGTAGTTATAATAGTAGTAGTTATAATAGTAGTAATAGTTATAATAGTAGTAATAGTTATAATAGTAGTAATAGTTCTAATAGTAGTAATAGTTATAATAGTAGTAGTAGTTATAATAGTAGTAGTAGTTATAATAGTAGTAGTAGTTATAATAGTAGTAGTAGTTCTAATAGTAGTACTAGTAGTATAATAGTAGTAATAGTTATAATAGTAGTAATAGTTATAATAGTAGTTATAATAGTAGTAGTAGTTATAATAGTAGTAGCAGTTCTAATAGTAGTAATAGTAGTTATAATATTAGTAATAGTAGTATAATAGTAGTAGTTATAATAGTAGTAATAGTTATAATAGTAGTAGCAGTTATAATAGTAGTAGTAGTTCTAATAGTAGTACTAGTAGTATAATAGTAGTAATAGTTATAATAGTAGTAATAGTTATAATAGTAGTTATAATAGTAGTAGTAGTTATAATAGTAGTAGCAGTTCTAATAGTAGTAATAGTTATAATATTAGTAATAGTAGTATAATAGTAGTAGTTATAATAGTAGTAGTAGTTCTAATAGTAGTAATAGTTATAATAGTAGTAATAGTTATACAGTAGTAGTTATATAGTAGTATAGTAGTAGTATATAATAGTAGTAGTAGTTCTAATAGTAGTAATAGTTATAATATTAGTAATAGTAGTATAATAGTAGTTATAGTTATAATAGTAGTAGTAGTTCTAATAGTAGTAATAGTTATAATAGTAGTAATAGTTATAATAGTAGTAGTTATAATAGTAGTAGTAGTTATAATAGTAGTAATAGTTATAATAGTAGTTATAATAGTAGTAGTAGTTATAATAGTAGTAGCAGTTATAATAGTAGTAATAGTTATAATAGTAGTAATAGTTATAATAGTAGTAATAGTTATAATAGTAGTAGCAGTTATAATAGTAGTAATAGTTATAATAGTAGTAATAGTTCTAATAGTAGTAGTAGTTATAATAGTAGTAATAGTTATAATAGTTGTAATAGTTCTAATAGTAGTAGTAGTTATAATAGTAGTAATAGTTATAATAGTAGTAATAGTTATAATAGTAGTAATAGTTATAATAGTAGTTATAATAGTAGTAATAGTTAACAGTAGTAATAATAGTAGTAATAGTTATAATAGTAGTAATAGTTATAATAGTAGTAATAGTTATAATAGTAGTAGTAGTTGTAATAGTAGTAATAGTTATAATAGTAGTAATAGTTATAATAGTTCTAATAGTAGTAATAGTTCTAATAGTAGTAATAGTTCTAATAGTAGTAATAGTTATAATAGTAGTTATAATAGTAGTAATAGTTATAATAGTAGTAATAGTTATAATAGTAGTAATAACAGTAATAGTTATAATAGTAGTAATAATAGTAAGTTATAATAGTAGTAATAGTTATAATAGTAGTTATAATAGTATTAGTTATAATAGTAGTAATAGTTATAATAGTAGTAATAATAGTAGTAATAGTAGTAATAGTTATAATAGTAGTAATAATAGTAGTAGTTAATTTTTTGTAATATGGTCAAATAAATCAAGCATAGAATAATAGTTGTAATAGTTATAATAGTAGTAATAGTTATAATAGTAGTACTAGTTATAATAGTAGTACTAGTTATAATAGTTATAATAGTAGTAGTAGTTATAATAGTAGCAATAGTTATAATAGTAGTAATAGTTATAATAGTAGTAGTTATAATAGTAGTTATAATAGTAGTAGTTATAATAGTAGTAATAGTTATAATAGTAGTAATAGTTATAATAGTAGTAATAGTAGTATAATAGTAGTAGTTATAATAGTAGTAATAGTTATAATAGTAGTAATAGTTATAATAGTAGTAATAGTTATAATAGTTATAATAGTAGTAATAGTTATAATAGTAGTAATAGTAGTAATAGTTATAATAGTAGTAGTTCTAATAGTAGTAATAATAGTAATAGTTATAATAGTAGTAATAGTTATAATAGTAGTAATAGTTATAATAGTTATAATAGTAGTAATAGTTATAATAGTAGTAATAGTAGTAATAGTTATAATAGTAGTAGTTATAATAGTAGTAATAGTAGTAATAGTTATAATAGTAGTAGTTATAATAGTAGTAATAGTTATAATAGTTGTAATAGTAGTAATAGTTATAATAGTAGTAGTAGTTATAATAGTAGTAATAGTTATAATAGTAGTAATAATAGTAGTTGTTATAATAGTAGTAATAATAGTAATAGTAGTAATAGTTATAATAGTAGTAGTTCTAATAGTAGTAATAATAGTAATAGTAGTAATAATAGTAGTACTAGTTATAATAGTAGTAGTAGTTATAATAGTAGCAATAGTTATAATAGTAGTAATAGTTATAATAGTAGTAGTTATAATAGTAGTAATAGTTATAATAGTAGTAGTTATAATAGTAGTAATAGTTATAATAGTAGTAGTAGTTATAATAGTAGTAATAGTTATAATAGTAGTAATAGTTATAATAGTAGTAGTTATAGTAGTAGTTATAATAGTAGTTATAATAGTAGTAGTTATAATAGTAGTAGTAGTTATAATATTAGTAATAGTAGTATAATAGTAGTAGTTATAATAGTAGTAGTAGTTATAATAGTAGTAGTAGTTCTAATAGTAGTAGTAGTTCTAATAGTAGTAATAGTTATAATAGTAGTAATAGTTCTAATAGTAGTAGTAGTTCTAATAGTAGTAGTAGTTCTAATAGTAGTAGCAGTTATAATAGCAGTAATAGTTATAATAGTAGTAATAGTTCTAATAGTAGTAGTAGTTCTAATAGTAGTAATAGTTATAATAGTAGTTATAATAGTAGTAGCAGTTATAATAGTAGTAATAGTTATAATAGTAGTAATAATAGTAGTAGTTAATTTTTTGTAATATGGTCAAATAAATCAAGCATAGAATAATAGTTGTAATAGTTATAATAGTAGTAATAGTTATAATAGTAGTACTAGTTATAATAGTAGTACTAGTTATAATAGTTATAATAGTAGTAGTAGTTATAATAGTAGTAGTTATAATAGTAGTAATAGTTATAATAGTAGTAATAGTAGTAATAGTTATAATAGTAGTACTAGTTATAATAGTTATAATAGTAGTAGTAGTTATAATAGTAGTAATAGTTATAATAGTAGTAGTTATAATAGTAGTAGTAGTTATAATAGTAGTAATAGTTATAATAGTAGTAATAGTTATAATAGTAGTAATAGTAGTATAATAGTAGTAGTTATAATAGTAGTTGTTATAATAGTAGTAATAGTTATAATAGTAGTAATAGTAGTATAATAATAGTAGTTATAATAGTAGTAGTTATAATAGTAGTAATAGTTATAATAGTAGTAATAGTTATAATAGTAGTAATAGTAGTATAATAATAGTAGTTATAATAGTAGTAGTTATAATAGTAGTAATAGTTATAATAGTAGTAATAATAGTAGTAGTTATAATAGTAGTAGTAGTTATAATAGTAGTAATAGTTATAATAGTTGTAATAGTAGTAATAGTATTATAATAGTAGTAATAGTAGTATAATAGTAGTAGTAGTTATAATATTAGTAATAGTAGTATAATAGTAGTAGTTATAATAGTAGCAGTAGTTCTAATAGTAGTAGTAGTTCTAATAGTAACAATAGTTATAATAGTAGTAATAGTTATAATAGTAGTTATAATAGTAGTAGTTATAATAGTAGTAGTAGTTATAATATTAGTAATAGTAGTTATAATAGTAGTAATAGTTCTAATAGTAGTAGTAGTTATAATAGTAGTAGCAGTTATAATAGTAATAATAGTTATAATAGTAGTAATAGTTCTAATAGTAGTAGTAGTTCTAATAGTAGGAGTAGTTCTAATAGTAGTAATAGTTCTAATAGTAGTAGCAGTTATAATAGTAGTAATAGTTATAATAGTAGTAATAGTTCTAATAGTAGTAATATTAGTAATAGTAGTATAATAATAGTAGTTATAATAGTAGTAGTTATAATAGTAGTAATAGTTATAATAGTAGTAATAGTTATAATAGTAGTAATAGTAGTATAATAATAGTAGTTATAATAGTAGTAGTTATAATAGTAGTAATAGTTATAATAGTAGTAATAGTAGTAATAGTTATAATAGTAGTAGTAGTTATAATAGTAGTAGTAGTTATAATAGTAGTAATAGTAGTATAATAGTAGTAGTTATAATAGTAGCAGTAGTTCTAATAGTAGTAGTAGTTCTAATAGTAACAATAGTTATAATAGTAGTAGTTCTAATAGTAACAATAGTTATAATAGTAGTAATAGTTATAATAGTAGTTATAATAGTAGTAGTTATAATAGTAGTAGTAGTTATAATATTAGTAATAGTAGTTATAATAGTAGTAGTAGTTCTAATAGTAGTAATAGTAGTATAATAGTAATAGTTATAATAGTAGTAGTAGTTATAATAGTAGTAGTAGTTATAATAGTAGTAATAGTTCTAATAGTAGTAGTAGTTATAATAGTAGTAGCAGTTATAATAGTAATAATAGTTATAATAGTAGTAATAGTTCTAATAGTAGTAGTAGTTCTAATAGTAGTAGTAGTTCTAATAGTAGTAATAGTTCTAATAGTAGTAGCAGTTATAATAGTAGTAATAGTTATAATAGTAGTAATAGTAGTAATAGTTATAATAGTAGTAATAGTAGTAATAGTTATAATAGTAGTAATAGTTATAATAGTAGTAGTTATAATAGTAGTAGCAGTTATAATAGTTATAATAGTAGTAATAGTAGTAGTTATAATAGTAGTAATAGTTATAATAGTAGTAATAGTTATAATAGTAGTAGTAGTTATAATATTAGTAATAGTAGTTATAATAGTAGTAATAGTTCTAATAGTAGTAATAGTTCTAATAGTAGTAGTTATAATAGTAGTAATAATAGTAATAGTTATAATAATAGTAATAGTTATAATAGTAGTAATAGTTATAATAGTAGTAGTAGTTCTAATAGTAGTAATAATAGTAGTAGTTATAATAGTAGTAGTAGTTATAATAGTAGTAATAGTAGTAGTAGTTATAATAGTAGTAGTTATAATAGTAGTAATAGTTATAATAGTTGTAATAGTAGTAATAGTTATAATAGTAGTAATAGTTATAATAGTAGTAATAATAGTAGTAGTTATAATAGTAGTAGTAGTTATAATAGTAGTAATAGTTATAATAGTAGTAATAGTAGTAATAGTTATAATAGTAGTAGTTATAATAGTAGTAATAGTTATAATAGTTGTAATAGTTATAATAGTAGTAGTTATAATAGTAGTAATAGTTATAATAGTTGTAATAGTAGTAATAGTATTATAATAGTAGTAATAGTAGTATAATAGTAGTAGTAGTTATAATATTAGTAATAGTAGTATAATAGTAGTAGTTATAATAGTAGCAGTAGTTCTAATAGTAGTAGTAGTTATAATAGTAGTAATAGTTATAATAGTAGTAATAGTAGTAATAGTTATAATAGTAGTAGTTATAATAGTAGTAATAGTTATAATAGTTGTAATAGTAGTAATAGTATTATAATAGTAGTAATAGTAGTATAATAGTAGTAGTAGTTCTAATAGTAGTAGTAGTTATAATATTAGTAATAGTAGTATAATAGTAGTAGTTATAATAGTAGCAGTAGTTCTAATAGTAGTAGTAGTTATAATAGTAGTAATAGTTATAATAGTAGTAGTTATAATAGTAGTAGTTATAATAGTAGTAATAGTTATAATAGTAGTTATAGTTATAATAGTAGTAATAATAGTAGTAGTTATAATAGTAGTAGTAGTTATAATAGTAGTAATAGTTCTAATAGTAGTAGTAGTTATAATAGTAGTAGCAGTTATAATAGTAATAATAGTTATAATAGTAGTAATAGTTCTAATAGTAGTAGTAGTTCTAATAGTGGTAGTAGTTCTAATAGTAGTAATAGTTCTAATAGTAGTAGCAGTTATAATAGTAGTAATAGTTATAATAGTAGTAATAGTTCTAATAGTAGTAATATTAGTAATAGTAGTATAATAGTAGTAGTTATAATAGTAGCAGTAGTTCTAATAGTAGTAATATTAGTAATAGTAGTATAATAGTAGTAGTTATAATAGTAGCAGTAGTTCTAATAGTAGTAGTAGTTCTAATAGTAACAATAGTTATAATAGTAGTAATAGTTATAATAGTAGTAATAGTTATAATAGTAGTAGTTATAATAGTAATAGTTATAATAGTAGTAATAGTTATAATAGTAGTAGTTATAATAGTAGTAGTTATAATAGTAGTAGTAGTTATAATAGTAGTAATAGTTATAATAGTTGTAATAGTAGTAATAGTTATAATAGTAGTAATAGTAGTATAATAGTAGTAGTAGTTATAATATTAGTAATAGTAGTATAATAGTAGTAGTTATAATAGTAGCAGTAGTTCTAATAGTAGTAGTAGTTCTAATAGTAACAATAGTTATAATAGTAGTAGTTCTAATAGTAACAATAGTTATAATAGTAGTAATAGTTATAATAGTAGTTATAATAGTAGTAGTTATAATAGTAGTAGTAGTTATAATATTAGTAATAGTAGTTATAATAGTAGTAGTAGTTCTAATAGTAGTAATAGTAGTATAATAGTAATAGTTATAATAGTAGTAGTAGTTATAATAGTAGTAGTAGTTATAATAGTAGTAATAGTTCTAATAGTAGTAGTAGTTATAATAGTAGTAGCAGTTATAATAGTAATAATAGTTATAATAGTAGTAATAGTTCTAATAGTAGTAGTAGTTCTAATAGTAGTAGTAGTTCTAATAGTAGTAATAGTTCTAATAGTAGTAGCAGTTATAATAGTAGTAGTAGTTATAATAGTAGTAATAGTTATAATAGTAGTTATAATAGTAGTAATAGTTATAATAGTAGTAATAGTAGTAATAGTAGTAGTTATAATAGTAGCAGTAGTTCTAATAGTAGTAATAGTTATAATAGTAGTTATAATAGTAGTAGCAGTTATAATAGTTATAATAGTAGTTATAATAGTAGTAGTTATAATAGTAGTAATAGTTATAATAGTAGTAATAGTTATAATAGTAGTTATAATATTAGTAATAGTTATAATAGTAGTAGTAGTTATAATATTAGTAATAGTAGTTATAATAGTAGTAATAGTTCTAATAGTAGTAATAGTTCTAATAGTAGTAGTTATAATAGTAGTAATAACAGTAATAGTTATAATATTAGTAATAGTAGTTATAATAGTAGTAATAGTTCTAATAGTAGTAATAGTTCTAATAGTAGTAGTTATAATAGTAGTAATAATAGTAGTAGTTATAATAATAGTAATAGTTATAATAGTAGTAATAGTTATAATAGTATTAGCAGTTCTAATAGTAGTAGTAGTTATAATAGTAGTAATAGTTATAATAGTAGTAGTAGTTATATTAGTAGTAGCAGTTATAATAGTAGTCACAGTGTACCTGGTTGAGACTGGTCTCACTGAGGGAGCGGCAGAATGTGGTCCCAGGTCGAGGTAGAGTTCCTTTAGCTCTGTTCCTCTGTAGCTTCCTAGCCTGGGCGTTGATATCTAGAGACAAGAGGAGAGGGTTCATGTAATACAGAAGAGTAGGAGAGCTGTGGCTCACCAAAACACAGACCAGAAATAAGCTTGAATCAGGTGTAACAAGCAGACTAGAAGAATCAGATGAATAAACTGAATCAGGTGAATCAGGTTTAACAAACAGACTAGAAGAATCAGATGACTAAACTGACTCAGATTTAACAAGCAGACTAGAAGAATCAGATGAATCAGGTGAATCAGGTTTAACAAACAGACTAGAAGAATCAGATGAATCAGGTGAATCAGGTTTAACAAACAGACTAGAAGAATCAGATTAATAAACTGAATCAGATTTAACAAGCAGACTAGAAGAATCAGATAAACCAGATGAATCATGCGATTTGAGCAAAGTGAGTGAGTACATGGACATGCAGCAACATCCACACAGAGGGACCCACAGCAACCACATAACACAAGAGACAAGACCCACAGCAACCACATAACACGGAGACAGAATCTATGTCAGATGGCTACTGTAGATGGATGTCCTATATACACTGAGCTGTAGAATGTGGTTCTGTAGTGGTGTTGGTGATGGGTTGACAGGGTTTAGGTGACGGGGGGTTAGGGCGTCTCGAGCAGTTCCAGATGGGTCTCCATGGGTGATGACAGACAGACAGCCAGGTGACAGACGCCCTACCTGTGGCCACGCCCACCTTTAGAACCGGGGGTGTTGGACTGTACCACCCGGCCACGCCCACCTTTAGAGCCAGGGGTGTTGGGCTGTACCACCCGGCCGGAACGCAGAGGGGAGGAGATGATTCTACCTAGACCAGACCGGACCATTAGGGCTGCGAGGAAGGGGGGGGGTTTGGGTCCTACGGAAGGACAGGGCAGAGAGGGGTGTCTCAGAAACGAACACCCCCCAGACACTACTCATACAGGTACAGTCTGGCATGCACATGCTAAGAACACGCTAAGGAGAACACGGGTTAGGTTAGTAAGAAAAACACACTAAGGGTCTGTGGTGCTGGCGTGTGTGTGTGAACACGATAAGCTTAGTGCATTCCCCCTTTAAGTAGTAAGGGTTTGGCAACATAGTTTGGTGAGCACCTTATCAGGTAACTCTGGGCTGTGAGACACACACACAGCCTGAGAGTATGTACACCAGTGTTGTAGTACCTGAATACAGGACTCACTTGACTCAGACTGAAATCACGATTTCTTTAATTAACTGGTGACTCGACTTGACGATTGGTGATTTTGTTGTCAGAAAGTCTCTCTTCCTAGCATTAGATAGCTACTGTATAAGCAGTCTAGCCTTACTAAGCTTTCTAGACCTACTTAGCTTTCTGGCCTTACTTAGCTTTCCGGCCCTACTTAGCTTTCCAGCCCTACTTAGCTTTCCAGCCCTACTTAGCTTTCCAGCCCTACTTAGCTTTCCGGCCCTACTTAGCTTTCTAGCCCTACTTAGCTTTCTGGCCCTACTTAGCTTTCCAGCCCTACTTAGCTTTCTCGCCTTACTTAGCTTTCTAGCCTTACTTAGCTTTCCAGCCCTACTTAGCTTTCTAGCCTTACTTAGCTTTCTGGCCCTACTTAGATTTCTGGCCCTACTTAGCTTTCCAGCTCTACTTAGCTTTCTCGCCTTACTTAGCCTTCTGGCCTTATTTAGCTTTCTTGCCCTACTTAGCTTTCTATCCCTACTTAGCTTTCTAGTCCTACTTAGCTTTCTAGTCCTACTTAGCTTCCTCTCGGACTTGGACTCAAATGTTAGAGACTTGAGACTCGACATGGACTGGATGTTAAGTGAGTTGACTACATCACTGGTATACACACACCCCCTGCTAGCCAGCACCCAGAGCAGAGTCAGTATACAGTATTTCCATGAACACTGTAACATAGAGAGAGGAGGGATAGGATGGGCATGGAGGAGTGCGTTAGTGTTATGATGACTGAACTGTACTGCTGTGTGTTTGGAAATGTTGCAAGTTGAATCTATCTATGTATTAAATCCATGTAAAAGTCACTGATCAAACACACAAACACACACACACACACACACACACACACACACACACAGACAGACAGACAGACAGACAGACACAAACATTCGCCGCTGTATTGCACTCCTCTAACACTGATGTATCCTAGCCTTACTAGACAGACGGGTCACTAGTCTCTCTAGACAGACGGGTCACTAGTCTCTCCAGACAGACGGGTCACTAGTCTCTCCAGACAGACGGGTTACTAGTCTCTCCAGACAGACGGGTCACTAGTCTCTCTATACAGACGGGTCACTAGTCTCTCCAGACAGACGGGTCACTAGTCTCTCCAGACAGATGGGTCACTAGTCTCTCCAGACAGACGGGTCACTAGTCTCTCCAGACAGACTGGTCACTAGTCTCTCTAGACAGACGGGTCACTAGTCTCTCCAGACAGACGGGTCACTAGTCTCTCCAGACAGACGGGTCACTAGTCTCTCCAGACAGACGGGTCACTAGTCTCTCCAGACAGACGGGTCACTAGTCTCTCCAGACAGACGGGTCACTAGTCTCTCCAGACAGACGGGTCACTAGTCTCTCCAGACAGACGGGTCACTAGTCTCTCCAGACAGACGGGTCACTAGTCTCTCCAGACAGACGGGTCACTAGTCTCTCCAGACAGACGGGTCACTAGTCTCTCCAGACAGACGGGTCACTAGTCTCTCCAGACAGACGAGTCACTACTCTTTCCAGACAGACGGGTCACTAGTCTTTCCAGACAAACGGGACACTAGTCTCTCCAGACAAACGGGACACTAGTCTCTCCAGACAGACGGTCACTAGTCTCTCCAGACAGACAGGTCACTAGTCTCTCTATATAGATGGGTCACTAGTCTCACCAGACAGACGGGTCACTAGTCTCTCAATACAGACGGGTCACTAGTCTCTCCAGACAGACGGGTCACTAGTCTCTCTAGACAGACGGGTCACTAGTCTCTCCAGTCTCTCTAGACAGACGGCTCACTAGTCTCTCTAGACAGACGGGTCACTAGTCTCTCCCGACAGACAGGTCACTAGTCTCTCCCGACAGACAGGTCACTAGTCTCTCTAGACAGACGGGTCACTAGTCTCTCTAGACAGACGGCTCACTAGTCTCTCTAGACAGACGGGTCACTAGTCTCTCCAGACAGACAGGTCACTAGTCTCTCCAGACAGACGGTTCACTAGTCTCTCTAGACAGACGGTCACTAGTCTCTGTAGACAGACGTGTCACTAGTCTCTCCAGACAGACGGGTCACTAGTCTCTCTAGACAGACGTGTCACTAGTCTCTCTAGACAGACGGTCACTAGTCTCTCTAGACAGACGGGTCACTAGTCTCTCTAGACAGACGGGTCACTAGTCTCTCCAGTCTCTCTAGACAGACGGCTCACTAGTCTCTCTAGACAGACGGGTCACTAGTCTCTCCCGACAGACAGGTCACTAGTCTCTCTAGACAGACGGGTCACTAGTCTCTCTAGACAGACGGGTCACTAGTCTCTCTAGACAGACGGGTCACTAGTCTCTCTAGACAGACGGGTCACTAGTCTCTCTAGACAGACGGTCACTAGTCTCTGTAGACAGACGGGTCACTAGTCTCTCCAGTCTCTCTAGACAGACGGCTCACTAGTCTCTCTAGACAGACAGGTCACTAGTCTCTCCAGACAGACAGGTCACTAGTCTCTCTAGACAGACGGGTCACTAGTCTCTCTAGACAGACGGTCACTAGTCTCTGTAGACAGACGTGTCACTAGTCTCTCCAGACAGACGGGTCACTAGTCTCTCTAGACAGACGTGTCACTAGTCTCTCTAGACAGACGGTCACTAGTCTCTCTAGACAGACGGGTCACTAGTCTCTGTAGACAGACGTGTCACTAGTCTCTCCAGACAGACGGGTCACTAGTCTCTCTAGATAGACGTGTCACTAGTCTCTCTATACAGACGGGTTACTAGTCTCTCTAGACAGACGGGTTGCTAGACAGACGGGTTGCTTCCGGCAATGTACCAATGCTCCAGTTTAACAATTCTGTACAAGTTGCGGCATCAGTTGGGACAGAAAGGAAGAGTTGGATATGCGAAGCAAGTCACCAGTAACGTCATTGCCGTATCCGCTTGTTGCCATAGCTAAACATGAGCACAATTCCCACCAGCATTTTAAGCCCCTACTACACAAATGTGTGATTTGTTGTGAGACTTGTCTGTTTGAAGAGAACTCTCCCCAGAACAATCCTCTCCCAGACCTTGTTGCTGCCTAGGAACGATGCTCCAAGGTCTGAGTCTCAAACACAACAGACTTGTTATCAGCAGTATAGGACTATATCATAGACATCCTCACCCAGACCTTGTTGCTGCCTAGGAACGATGCTCCAAGGTCTGAGATATCAAACACTACAGACTTGTTATCAGCAGTATAGGACTACATCTGGACTGTGAAACGTATGGCTGCTTAGATTTTCCCTGCTGGGTTTCTGTAAAGCCCGTTGTGACAACTGCTGATGCAAAAATGGCTTTATAAACACATTTGATTGATGAATTTGACTAGGATCAGGAGTTTTTTACTGACCACAGGGACCCAGAGTTTACCCTGTTCAATTCCTGACAATATCTTTGATTCATATCAGACTACTAATGTAGAGTGGAAGTGTTAGTATCAGACTACTAATGTAGAGTGGTCGTGTTGGTATCAGACTACTAATGTAGAGTGGTAGTGTTGGTATCAGTCTACTAATGTAGAGTGGTCGTGTTGGTATCAGTCTACTAATGTAGAGTGGTAGTGTTGGTATCAGACTACTAATGTAGAGTGGTAGTGTTGGTATCAGACTACTAATGTAGAGTGGTAGTGTTGGTATCAGACTACTAATGTAGAGTGGTAGTGTTGGTATCAGACTACTAATGTAGAGTGGTAGTGTTGGTATCAGACTACTAATGTAGAGTGGTAGTGTTGGTACCAGACTACTAATGTAGAGTGGTAGTGTTGGTATCAGACTACTAATGTAGAGTGGTCGTGTTGGTACCAGACTACTAATGTAGAGCGGTAGTGTTGGTATCAGACTACTAATGTAGAGCGGTAGTGTTGGTACCAGACTACTAATGTAGAGCGGTAGTGTTGGTATCAGACTACTAATGTAGAGTGGTAGTGTTGGTATCAGACTACTAATGTAGAGCGGTAGTGTTGGTATCAGACTACTAATGTAGAGCGGTAGTGTTGGTATCAGACTACTAATGTAGAGTGGTAGTGTTGGTATCAGACTACTAATGTAGAGTGGTAGTGTTGGTATCAGACTACTAATGTAGAGCGGTAGTGTTGGTATCAGACTACTAATGTAGAGTGGTAGTGTTGGTATCAGACTACTAATGTAGAGTGGTAGTGTTGCTATCAGACTACTAATGTAGAGCGGTAGTGTTGGTATCAGACTACTAATGTAGAGCGGTAGTGTTGGTATCAGACTACTAATGTAGAGCGGTAGTGTTGGTACCAGACTACTAATGTAGAGTGGTAGTGTTGGTACCAGACTACTAATGTAGAGTGGTAGTGTTGGTATCAGACTACTAATGTAGAGTGGTAGTGTTGGTATCAGACTACTAATGTAGAGTGGTAGTGGTGGTATCAGACTACTAATGTAGAGTGGTAGTGGTGGTATCAGACTACTAATGTAGAGTGGTAGTGTTGGTATCAGACTACTAATGTAGAGTGGTAGTGTTGGTACCAGACTACTAATGTAGAGTGGTAGTGTTGGTATCAGACTACTAATGTAGAGTGGTAGTGTTGGTATCAGACTACTAATGTAGAGTGGTAGTGTTGGTATCAGACTACTAATGTAGAGTGGTAGTGTTGGTATCAGACTACTAATGTAGAGTGGTAGTGTTGGTATCAGACTACTAATGTAGAGTGGTCGTGTTGGTATCAGACTACTAATGTAGAGTGGTAGTGTTGGTATCAGACTACTAATGTAGAGTGGTAGTGTTGGTATCAGACTACTAATGTAGAGTGGTAGTGTTGGTATCAGACTACTAATGTAGAGTGGTAGTGTTGGTATCAGACTACTAATGTAGAGTGGTAGTGTTGGTATCAGACTACTAATGTAGAGTGGTAGTGTTGGTACCAGACTACTAATGTAGAGTGGTAGTGTTGGTATCAGACTACTAATGTAGAGTGGTAGTGTTGGTATCAGACTACTAATGTAGAGTGGTAGTGTTGGTACCAGACTACTAATGTAGAGTGGTAGTGTTGGTATCTGAGGAGAATCCTGACCCACACGATATGTGATCTCCCTCACTGTTGTAGTATTGAAGTGCGTTTTCTTGTGCGTGTGTGTGTTTATAGAGTGTGTGTCTGCGTGTGTGTGTGTCTGTATAATAACAGTGTATAAACTCACCTGCAGTGACCGTATCCTTCTCCTTAGCATTAAGCTCCTCTACCTCTGCTCTCCTCCGCAGCTCAAACCTCCTGGCATGTCCCTCTCTGGGCTTCCATAGTTCCTGTAACAACAACGGCTTCTCGTTGTCGCCCATCGCCCGCAGACACTCCGTCCTCCACCCCCCTCCTCCCCCCTGATCTCCTCCTCCTCCCCCCTCCAGCTGGCCTATCACGTCACAGAGGACGTAGGAGTGGGCGGAGGCTTTGTTCAGCGAATAGCGTTCCAGCGCCTCTTTGACCAGTTCCTGTGCGCTGGACCGGGGCGTGGCGAGGACGGACTTGTAGTTGGCGCCCTCGCAAATCTCATCGCCGAAGATCTTCAGGACCCCGGGGGCGGAGCTCTGGGTGGAGAGTTCCGCGGGGTCGTCATGGGGACGGTCGTCGGGGGGTTCGGTGATGGAGCGGCGGTCTCGGGAGGTGTGGTCGGCCGGTGGACGATCCCGGTAACTCAGAGTCCGGTATAGGACTCTACCGGGAGGAGATAGTTTAATAAATAGGGTGGGGAGGAGATAGTTTAATAAATAGGGTGGGGAGGAGATAGTTTAATAAATAGGGTGGGGGAGGAGATAGTTTAATAAATAGGGTGGGGAGGAGGAGATAGTTTAATAAATAGGGTGGGGGAGGAGATAGTTTAATAAATAGGGTGGGGAGGAGGAGATAGTTTAATAAATAGGGTGGGGGAGGAGGAGATAGTTTAATAAATAGGGTGGGGAGGAGGAGATAGTTTAATAAATAGGGTGGGGGAGGAGATAGTTTAATACATAGGGTGGGGGAGGAGATAGTTTAATAAATAGGGTGGGGGAGGAGATAGTTTAATAAATAGGGTGGGGAGGAGATAGTTTAATAAATAGGGTGGGGGAGGAGATAGTTTAATAAATAGGGTGGGGGAGGAGATAGTTTAATAAATAGGGTGGGGGAGGAGATAGTTTAATAAATAGGGTGGGGGAGGAGATAGTTTAATAAATAGGGTGGGGGAGGAGATAGTTTAATAAATAGGGTGGGGGAGGAGATAGTTTAATAAATAGGGTGGGGGAGGAGATAGTTTAATAAATAGGGTGGGGGAGGAGGAGATAGTTTAATAAATAGGGTGGGGGAGGAGATAGTTTAATAAATAGGGTGGGGAGGAGGAGATAGTTTAATAAATAGGGTGGGGAGGAGGAGATAGTTTAATAAATAGGGTGGGGGAGGAGATAGTTTAATACATAGGGTGGGGAGGAGATAGTTTAATAAATAGGGTGGGGGAGGAGATAGTTTAATAAATAGGGTGGGGGAGGAGATAGTTTAATAAATAGGGTGGGGGGAGGAGATAGTTTAATAAATAGGGTGGGGGAGGAGATAGTTTAATAAATAGGGTGGGGAGGAGGAGATAGTTTAATAAATAGGGTGGGGGAGGAGATAGTTTAATACATAGGGTGGGGAGGAGGAGATAGTTTAATAAATAATGTGGGGGAAGGAGGAGATAGTTTAATAAATAGGGTGGGGGAGGAGATAGTTTAATAAATAGGGTGGGGGAGGAGATAGTTTAATAAATAGGGTGGGGGGAGGAGGAGATAGTTTAATAAATAATGTGGGGGAAGGGAGGAGATAGTTTAATAAATAGGGTGGGGGAGGAGATAGTTTAATAAATAGGGTGGGAGGAGGAGATAGTTTAATAAATAGGGTGGGGAGGAGATAGTTTAATAAATAGGGTGGGGGAGGAGATAGTTTAATAAATAGGGTGGGGAGGAGATAGTTTAATAAATAGGGTGGGGGAGGAGATAGTTTAATAAATAGGGTGGGGAGGAGGAGATAGTTTAATAAATAGGGTGGGGGAGGAGATAGTTTAATAAATAGGGTGGGGGAGGAGATAGTTTAATAAATAGGGTGGGGGAGGAGATAGTTTAATAAATAGGGTGGGGGAGGAGATAGTTTAATAAATAGGGTGGGGGAGGAGATAGTTTAATAAATAGGGTGGGAGGAGATAGTTTAATAAATAGGGTGGGGGAGGAGATAGTTTAATAAATAGGGTGGGGGGAGGAGATAGTTTAATAAATAGGGTGGGGAGGAGATAGTTTAATAAATAGGGTGGGGGAGGAGATAGTTTAATAAATAGGGTGGGGGAGGAGATAGTTTAATAAATAGGGTGGGGGAGGAGATAGTTTAATAAATAGGGTGGGGGAGGAGATAGTTTAATAAATAGGGTGGGGAGGAGATAGTTTAATAAATAGGGTGGGGGAGGAGATAGTTTAATAAATAGGGTGGGGAGGAGGAGATAGTTTAATAAATAGGGTGGGGGAGGAGATAGTTTAATAAATAGGGTGGGGGAGGAGATAGTTTAATAAATAGGGTGGGGGAGGAGATAGTTTAATAAATAGGGTGGGGGAGGAGATAGTTTAATAAATAGGGTGGGGAGGAGATAGTTTAATAAATAGGGTGGGGGAGGAGATAGTTTAATAAATAGGGTGGGGGAGGAGATAGTTTAATAAATAGGGTGGGGGAGGAGATAGTTTAATAAATAGGGTGGGGGAGGAGATAGTTTAATAAATAGGGTGGGGAGGAGATAGTTTAATAAATAGGGTGGGGGAGGAGATAGTTTAATAAATAGGGTGGGGGAGGAGATAGTTTAATAAATAGGGTGGGGGAGGAGATAGTTTAATAAATAGGGTGGGGGAGGAGATAGTTTAATAAATAGGGTGGGGGAGGAGATAGTTTAATAAATAGGGTGGGGAGGAGATAGTTTAATAAATAGGGTGGGGGAGGAGATAGTTTAATAAATAGGGTGGGGGAGGAGATAGTTTAATAAATAGGGTGGGAGGAGGAGATAGTTTAATAAATAGGGTGGGGGAGGAGATAGTTTAATAAATAGGGTGGGGGAGGAGATAGTTTAATAAATAGGGTGGGGGAGGAGATAGTTTAATAAATAGGGTGGGGGAGGAGATAGTTTAATAAATAGGGTGGGGGAGGAGATAGTTTAATAAATAGGGTGGGGGAGGAGATAGTTTAATAAATAGGGTGGGGGAGGAGATAGTTTAATAAATAGGGTGGGGGAGGAGATAGTTTAATAAATAGGGTGGGGGAGGAGATAGTTTAATAAATAGGGTGGGGAGGAGATAGTTTAATAAATAGGGTGGGGGAGGAGATAGTTTAATAAATAGGGTGGGGGAGGAGATAGTTTAATAAATAGGGTGGGGGAGGAGATAGTTTAATAAATAGGGTGGGGGAGGAGATAGTTTAATAAATAGGGTGGGAGGAGGAGATAGTTTAATAAATAGGGTGGGGGAGGAGATAGTTTAATAAATAGGGTGGGGAGGAGATAGTTTAATAAATAGGGTGGGGGAGGAGATAGTTTAATAAATAGGGTGGGGGGAGGAGATAGTTTAATAAATAGGGTGGGGGAGGAGATAGTTTAATAAATAGGGTGGGGAGGAGATAGTTTAATAAATAGGGTGGGGGAGGAGATAGTTTAATAAATAGGGTGGGGGAGGAGATAGTTTAATAAATAGGGTGGGGGAGGAGATAGTTTAATAAATAGGTGGGGGGGAGGAGATAGTTTAATAAATAGGGTGGGGGAGGAGATAGTTTAATACATAGGGTGGGGGAGGAGATAGTTTAATAAATAGGGTGGGGAGGAGATAGTTTAATAAATAGGGTGGGGGAGGAGATAGTTTAATAAATAGGGTGGGGGAGGAGACGTTTAATAAATAGGGTGGGGGAGGAGATAGTTTAATAAATAGGGTGGGAGGAGGAGATAGTTTAATAAATAGGGTGGGGGAGGAGATAGTTTAATAAATAGGGTGGGGGAGGAGATAGTTTAATAAATAGGGTGGGGGAGGAGATAGTTTAATAAATAGGGTGGGGAGGAGATAGTTTAATAAATAGGGTGGGGGAGGAGATAGTTTAATAAATAGGGTGGGGAGGAGATAGTTTAATAAATAGGGTGGGGGAGGAGATAGTTTAATAAATAGGGTGGGGGAGGAGATAGTTTAATAAATAGGGTGGGGGAGGAGATAGTTTAATAAATAGGGTGGGGAGGAGATAGTTTAATAAATAGGGTGGGGGAGGAGATAGTTTAATAAATAGGGTGGGGAGGAGATAGTTTAATAAATAGGGTGGGGGAGGAGATAGTTTAATAAATAGGGTGGGGGGAGGAGATAGTTTAATAAATAGGGTGGGGGGAGGAGATAGTTTAATAAATAGGGTGGGGGAGGAGATAGTTTAATAAATAGGGTGGGGGAGGAGATAGTTTAATAAATAGGGTGGGGGAGGAGATAGTTTAATAAATAGGGTGGGGGAGGAGATAGTTTAATAAATAGGGTGGGGGAGGAGATAGTTTAATAAATAGGGTGGGGGAGGAGATAGTTTAATAAATAGGGTGGGGGAGGAGATAGTTTAATAAATAGGGTGGGGGAGGAGATAGTTTAATAAATAGGGTGGGGGAGGAGATAGTTTAATAAATAGGGTGGGGGAGGAGATAGTTTAATAAATAGGGTGGGGGAGGAGATAGTTTAATAAATAGGGTGGTGGGAGGAGATAGTTTAATAAATAGGGTGGGGGAGGAGATAGTTTAATAAATAGGGTGGGGAGGAGATAGTTTAATAAATAGGGGGGAGGAGATAGTTTAATAAATAGGTGGGGGGAGGAGATAGTTTAATAAATAGGGTGGGGGGAGGAGATAGTTTAATAAATAGGGTGGGGGAGGAGATAGTTTAATAAATAGGTGGGGGGAGGAGATAGTTTAATAAATAGGGTGGGGGAGGAGATAGTTTAATAAATAGGGTGGGGTGGGGTGATAGTGTTTGTGTGTGTGTGTGTGTGTGTGTGTGTGTGTGTGTGTGTGTGTGTGTGTGTGTGTGTGTGTGTGTGTGTGTGTGTGTGTGTGTGTGTGTGTGTGTGTGTGTGTGTGTGTGTGTGTGTGTGTAATCTACCTGTGTGAAAGTTCTGCTCTGGCGTTTGAGACGGCTCTTGGAGGGCAGAGACATGGAGGCCCCCGAGGTAGAGGACGACCCATAGAACATGATGACGACTGGACCTGCTACTACCCACACTGGAGGACTACACACACACACACACACACACACACACACACACACACACACACACACACACACACACACACACACACACACACACACACACACACAATGGGTCAGGTTAGTTATGGCAGTGATCAGGTAAAACAGACAGACTTGTAAGAAAAAAATTTAAGCCTAACCATCCTGAACTAAGATAAGAACAGGGTGCGTGTGTGTGTGTGTGTGTGTGTGTGTGTGTGTGTGTGTGTGTGTGTGTGTGTGTGTGTGTGTGTGTGTGTGTGTGAGAGAGAGAGAGAGTGAGAGAGAGAGAGAGAGAGATGCTATGGAGAAAGAGAGGACAGGTGTGTGTGTGTGTGTGCGCAGGTGGTTGTCAATGTTTAGGTTTATGGTTGTGTTATGGTTGTAGTAACATTGTAGTATGGTTGTAGTATGTTGTGTTATGGTTGTAGTATGGTTGCGTTTAGGTTATAGTAACATCATAGTAAGGTTGTGTTATGGTTGCAGTAAGGTTATAGTATGGTTGTGTTTAGATAGTAGTTTGGCTGTGCTGTTACCTTGATGCTGTAGGCTGGTGTCTCCCTGGTGGAGAGGCTCGGGGTGCTGGATGAGGAGATAGGGAAGGGGAAGGGGGTAGGGTGTGGGAATAGGGTATAGGGGTTAGGGAATAGGGTATAGGGGTTAGGGAATAGGGTATAGGGTATAGGGGTTAGGGAATAGGGTATAGGGGTTAGGGAATAGGGTTTTAGGGTATAGGGGTTAGGGAATAGGGTATAGGGGTTAGGGAATAGGGTTTTAGGGTATAGGGGTTAGGGAATAGGGTTTTAGGGTATAGGGGTTAGGGAATAGGGTATAGGGGTTAGGGAATAGGGTATAGGGGTTAGGGAATAGGGAATAGGGTATAGGGGTTAGGGAATAGGGTATAGGGGTTAGGGAATAGGGAATAGGGTTTTGGGGGTTAAGGAATATGGTATAGAGTACAGGGGTTAGGGAATAGGGTTTAGGGAATAGAGTTTAGGGTATAGGGATTAGGGTATAGGGGTTAGGGAATAGAGGTTAGGGTATAGGGGTTAGGGTATAGGGATTAGGGTATAGGGGTTAGGGAATATAGTATAGAGTATAGGGGGTAGGGAATATGGTATAGAGTACAGGGGTTAGGGAATATGGTATAGAGTACAGGGGTTAGGGAATAGGGTTTAGGGAATAGAGTTTAGGGTATAGGGATTAGGGTATAGGGGTTAGGGAATAGAGGTTAGGGTATAGGGGTTAGGGTATAGGGGTTAGGGTATAGGGGTTAGGGAATATAGTATAGAGTATAGGGGGTAGGGAATATGGTATAGAGTACAGGGGTTAGGGAATAGGGTTTAGGGTATAGGGAATATGGTATAGGGGTTAGGGAATAGGGATTAGGGTATAGGGGTTAGGGAATAGGGTATAGAGTACAGAGGTTAGGGAATAGGGTTTAGGGTATAGGGAATATGGTATAGAGTATAGGGGGTAGGGAATAGGGTATAGAGTATAGGGGTTAGGGAATAGAGGTTAGGGTATAGGGGTTAGGGTATAGGGATTAGGGTATAGGGGTTAGGGAATAGGGTATAGAGTACAGAGGTTAGGGAATAGGGTTTAGGGTATAGGGAATATGGTATAGAGTATAGGGGGTAGGGAATAGGGTATAGAGTATAGGGGTTAGGGAATAGGGTATAGAGTATAGGGGTTAGGGAATAGGGTATAGGGTTTAGGGTACAGGGGTCAAGGTATAGGGGTTAGGGAATAGTGTTTAGGGTACTGGGTTCAAGGTATAGGGTTCAAGGTATAGGGGTCAGGGTATAGGGGTTTAGGGTGTAGGGGTTTAGGGTGTAGGGGTTTAGGGAATAAGAATGCAGGGGTTTAGGGGTTTAGGGTATAGGGGTTAAGGGTATAGGGGTTTAGGGGTTCAGGGTTTAGGAGTTTAGGGGTTTAGGGTATAGGGGTTTAGGGTTTAGGGGTTAGGGGTTCAGGGTGTAGGGGTTTAGGGGTTAGGGGTTAGGGGTGTAGGGGTTTAGGGGTTAGGGGTTCAGGGTATATGGGGTTGGATGTAGGGGTCATATGGGTTGAGGAGGGATCCTTATCACAGCTCTCTTTCTCTTCTTAAGCTGGGGAGGCAAGAACAGTGAAGGAGTCTTAAAATCAACACACACACACACACATTGCAATGCACTGTATTCACAATGTGCTGTAGTCTACTCTGTACACTCAACTGGCTGTAGTCGACACTGTACACTCAACTGGCTGTAGTCGACACTGTACACTGTACACTCAACTGGCTAGAGTCTACACTGTACACTACACTGGCTGTAGTCTACACTGAACACCCAACTGGCTGTAGTCTACACTGTAAACTCAACTGGCTGTAGTCTACACTGAACACCCAACTGGTTGTAGTCTACACTGAACACCAAACTGGTTGTAGTCTACACTATACAGTCAACTGGCTGCAGTCGACACTGTACACTGTACATTTAACTGGCTGTAGTCTACACTGAACACCCAAATGGTTGTAGTCTACACTGAACACTGAACTGGCTGTAGTCTACACTGTACACTGAACTGGCTGTAGTCTACACTGTACAGTCAATTGGCTGTAGTCTACACTGTACACTGAACTGGCTGTAGTCTACACTGTACACTGAACTGGCTGTAGTCTACACTGTACACTGAACTGGCTGTAGTCTACACTGTACACTGAACTGGCTGTAGTCTACACTGTACACTGAACTGGCTGTAGTCTACACTGTACACTGAACTGGCTGTAGTCTACACTGTACAGTCAACTGGATGTAGTCTACACTGTACAGTGAACTGGCTGTAGTCTACACTGTACACTCAACTGGTTGTAGTCTACACTGTACACTGTACAGTCAACTGGATGTAGTCTACACTGAACACCCAACTGGCTGCAGTCTACACTGTACACTCAACTGGCTGTAGTCTACACTGTACACTCAACTGGCTGTAGTCTACACTGTACAGTCAACTGGCTGTAGTCTACTCTGTACAGTCAACTGGATGTAGTCTACACTGTACAGTCAACTGGCTGTAGTCTACACTGTACAGTCAACTAGCTCTAGTCTACACTGTACAGTCAACTGGTTGTAGTCTACACTGAACACCCAACTGGCTGTAGTCTACACTGTACAGTCAACTGGCTGTAGTCTACACTGAACACCCAACTGGCTGTAGTCTACACTGTACACTCAACTGGTTGCAGTCTACACTGTACAGTCAACTGGCTGTAGTCTACACTGTACAGTCAACTGGTTGTAGTCTACACTGTACAGTCAACTGGCTGTAGTCTACACTGTGCAGTCAACTGGCTGTAGTCTACACTGTGCAGTCAACTGGATGTAGTCTACACTGTACAGTCAACTGGCTCTAGTCTACACGGTACAGTCAACTGGCTGTAGTCTACACTGTACAGTCAACTGGCTGTAGTCTACACTGAACACCAAACTGGTTGTAGTCTACACTGAACACCCAAATGGTTGTAGTCTACACTGTACACTGAACTGGCTGTAGTCTACACTGTACAGCCAACTGGCTGTAGTCTACACTGTACACTGAACTGGCTGTAGTCTACACTGTACACTGAACTGGATGTAGTCTACACTGTACAGCCAACTGGCTGTAGTCTACACTGTACACTGAACTGGCTGTAGTCTACACTGTACACCCAAATGGTTGTAGTCTACACTGTACACCCAACTGGCTGTAGTCTACACTGTACACTGAACTGGCTGTAGTCTACACTGTACACTGAACTGGCTGTAGTCTACACTGTACAGTCAACTGGATGAAGTCTACACTGTACAGTGAACTGGCTGTAGTCTACACTGTACACTCAACTGGTTGTAGTCTACACTGTACACTGTACATTTAAGTGGCTGTAGTCTACACTGTACAGTCAACTGGCTGTAGTCTACACTGTACAGTCAACTGGCTGTAGTCTACACTCTGCAGTCAACTGGCTGTAGTCTACACTGTACAGTCAACTGGCTGTAGTCTACACTGTACAGTCAACTGGCTGTAGTCTACACTGAACACCAAACTGGTTGTAGTCTACACTGTACAGTCAACTGGCTGTAGTCTACACTGTACAGTCAACTGGCTGTAGTCTACACTGAACACCCAACTGGTTGTAGTCTACACTGTACACTGTACATTTAAGTGGCTGTAGTCTACACTGAACAGTCAACTGGCTGTAGTCTACACTGTACAGTCAACTGGCTGTAGTCTACACTCTGCAGTCAACTGGCTGTAGTCTACACTGTACAGTCAACTGGCTGTAGTCTACACTGTACAGTCAACTGGCTGTAGTCTACACTGAACACCAAACTGGTTGTAGTCTACACTGAACACTCAACTGGCTGCAGTCGACACTGTACACTGAACTGGCTGTAGTCTACACTGTACACCCAAATGGTTGTAGTCTACACTGTACAACCAACTGGCTGTAGTCTGCACTGTACACCCAACTGGCTGTAGTCTACACTGTACACTGAACTGGCTGTAGTCTACACTGTACACCCAACTGGCTGTAGTCTACACTGTACACCCAACTGGCTGTAGTCTACACTGTACACTGAACTGGCTGTAGTCTACACTGTACAGTCAACTGGCTGTAGTCTACACTCTGCAGTCAACTGGCTGTAGTCTACACTGTACAGTCAACTGGCTGTACTCTACACTGTACAGTCAACTGGCTGTACTCTACACTGTACAGTCAACTGGCTGTAGTCTACAATGAACACCAAACTGGTTGTAGTCTACACTGAACACTCAACTGGCTGCAGTCGACACTGTGCACTGAACTGGCTGTAGTCTACACTGTACACCCAAATGGTTGTAGTCTACACTGTACACCCAACTGGCTGTAGTCTACACTGTACACCCAACTGGCTGTAGTCTACACTGTACACTGAACTGGCTGTAGTCTACACTGTACACTGAACTGGCTGTAGTCTACACTGTACACTGAACTGGCTGTAGTCTACACTGTACAGTCAACTGGATGTAGTCTACACTGCACAGTGAACTGGCTGTAGTCTACACTGTACACTCAACTGGTTGTAGTCTACACTGTACACTGTACATTTAAGTGGCTGTAGTCTACACTGTACAGTCAACTGGATGTAGTCTACACTGTACAGTCAACTGGCTGTAGTCTACACTGTACAGTCAACTGGCTGTAGTCTACACTGAACACCCAACTGGCTGTAGTCTACACTGTACACTCAACTGGTTGTAGTCTACACTGTACAGTCAACTGGCTGTAGTCTACACTGTACAGTCAACTGGTTGTAGTCTACACTGTGCAGTCAACTGGCTGTAGTCTACACTGTGCAGTCAACTGGCTGTAGTCTACACTGTACACCCAAATGGTTGTAGTCTACACTGTACACCCAACTGGCTGTAGTCTACACTGTACACCCAACTGGCTGTAGTCTACACTGTACACTGAACTGGCTGTAGTCTACACTTTACACTGTACATTTAAGTGGCTGTAGTCTACACTGAACACCCAACTGGTTGTAGTCTACACTGTACACTGTACATTTAAGTGGCTGTAGTCTACACTGTACACCCAACTGGTTGTAGTCTACACTGTACACTGTACATTTAAGTGGCTGTAGTCTACACTGTACAGTCAACTGGATGTAGTCTACACTGTACAGTCAACTGGCTGTAGTCTACACTGTACAGTCAACTGGATGTAGTCTACACTGTACAGTCAACTGGCTGTAGTCTACACTGTACAGTCAACTGGCTGTAGTCTACTCTGTACAGTCAATTAGCTCTAGTCTACACTGTACAGTCAACTGGTTGTAGTCTACACTGAACACCCAACTGGCTGTAGTCTACACTGTACAGTCAACTGGCTGTAGTCTACACTGAACACCCAACTGGCTGTAGTGTACACTCAACTGGTTGTAGTCTACACTGTACAGTCAACTGGCTGTAGTCTACACTGTACAGTCAACTGGTTGTAGCCTACACTGTACAGTCAACTGGCTGTAGTCTACACTGTACAGTCAACTGGCTGTAGTCTACACTGTGCAGTCAACTGGATGTAGTCTACACTGTACAGTCAACTGGCTGTAGTCTACACTGTACAGTCAACTGGCTGTAGTCTACACTGAACACCCAACTGGATGTAGTCTACACTGCACAGTCAACTGGGTGTAGTCTACACTGTGCAGTCAACTGGCTGTAGTCTACACTGAACAGTCAACTGGCTGTAGTCTACACTGTACAGTCAACTGGCTCTAGTCTACACTCTGCAGTCAACTGGCTGTAGTCTACACTGTACAGTCAACTGGCTGTACTCTACACTGTACAGTCAACTGGCTGTAGTCTACACTGAACACCAAACTGGTTGTAGTCTACACTGAACACTCAACTGGCTGCAGTCGACACTGTACACCCAAATGGTTGTAGTCTACACTGTACAACCAACTGGCTGTAGTCTACACTGTACACTGAACTGGCTGTAGTCTACACTGTACACCCAAATGGTTGTAGTCTACACTGTACAACCAACTGGCTGTAGTCTACACTGTACACCCAACTGGCTGTAGTCTACACTGTACACTGAACTGGCTGTAGTCTACACTGTACACCCAAATGGTTGTAGTCTACACTGTACACCCAACTGGCTCTAGTCTACACTGTACACCCAACTGGCTGTAGTCTACACTGTACATTTAAGTGGCTGTAGTCTACACTGAACACCCAACTGGTTGTAGTCTACACTGCACACTGTACATTTAAGTGGCTGTAGTCTACACTGTACAGTCAACTGGATGTAGTCTACACTGTACAGTCAACTGGCTGTAGTCTACTCTGTACAGTCAACTAGCTCTAGTCTACACTGTACAGTCAACTGGCTGTAGTCTACACTGTACAGTCAACTGACTGTAGTCTACACTGTACAGTCAACTGGCTGTAGTCTACACTGAACACCCAACTGGGTGTAGTCTACACTGTACAGTCAACTGGATGTAGTCTACACTGAACACCCAACTGGGTGTAGTCTACACTGTGCAGTCAACTGGATGTAGTCTACACTGTGCAGTCAACTGGCTGTAGTCTACACTGTACAGTCAACTGGCTGTAGTCTACACTGTACAGTCAACTGGCTGTAGTCTACACTGAACACCCAACTGGATGTAGTCTACACTGTGCAGTCAACTGGATGTAGTCTACACTGTACAGTCAACTGGCTGTAGTCTACACTGTACAGTCAACTGGATGTAGTCTACACTGAACACCCAAGTGGATGTAGTCTACACTGTGCAGTCAACTGGATGTAGTCTACACTGTGCAGTCAACTGGCTGTAGTCTACACTGTGCAGTCAACTGGCTGTAGTCTACACTGTGCAGTCAACTGGCTGTAGTCTACACTGAACAGTCAACTGGCTGTAGTCTACACTGTACAGTCAACTGGCTGTAGTCTACACTGTACAGTCAACTGGCTGTAGTCTACACTGTACAATCAACTGGCTGTAGTCTACACTGTACAGTCAACTGGCTGTAGTCTACACTGAACACCCAACTGGATGTAGTCTACACTGTACATTCAACTGGCTTTAGTCTACACTGTACATTCAACTGGCTCTAGTCTACACTGTACATTCAACTGGCTCTAGTCTACACTGTACATTCAACTGGCTCTAGTCGACACTGTACATTCAACTGGCTTTAGTCTACACTGTACATTCACCTGGCTTTAGTCGACACTGTACATTCAACTGGCTGTAGTCTACACTGTACAGTCAACTGGCTGTAGTCTACACTGTACATTCAACTGGCTGTAGTCTACTCTGTACAGTCAACTGGCTGTAGTCTACACTGTACAGTCAACTGGCTGTAGTCTACACTGTACAGTCAACTGGCTCTAGTCTACACTGTACAGTCAACTGGCTGTAGTCTACTCTATACAGTCACCTGGCTGTAGTCTACACTGTACAGTCAACTGGCTGTAGTCTACACTGTACATTCAACTGGCTCTAGTCTACACTGTACAGTCAACTGGCTGTAGTCTACTCTATACAGTCACCTGGCTGTAGTCTACACTGTACAGTCAACTGGCTGTAGTCTACACTGTACATTCAACTGGCTCTAGTCTACCCTGTACATTCAACTGGCTCTAGTCTACACTGTACATTCAACTGGCTCTAGTCTACACTGCACATTCAACTGGCTGTAGTCTACACTGTACATTCAACTGGCTGTAGTCTACACTGTACATTCAACTGGCTCTAGTCTACACTGTACATTCAACTGGCTCTAGTCTACACGTTACATTCAACTGGCTCTAGTCTACACTGTACATTCAACTGGCTCTAGTCTACACTGTGCAGTCACCTGGCTCTAGTCTACACTGTACATTCAACCGGCTCTAGTCTACACTGTACATTCAACTGGCTCTAGTCTACACTGTACATTCAACTGGCTCTAGTCTACACTGTGCAGTCACCTGGCTGTAGTCTACACTGTACATTCAACTGGCTCTAGTCTACACTGTACATTCAACTGGCTCTAGTCTACACTGTACATTCAACTGGCTCTAGTCTACACTGTGCAGTCACCTGGCTGTAGTCTACACTGTACATTCAACTGGCTCTAGTCTACACTGTACATTCAACTGGCTCTAGTCTACACTGTGCAGTCACCTGGCTCTAGTCTACACTGTGCAGTCACCTGGCTGTAGTCGACACCGTGTGGCAATGTCTCCAAAGTCTCATAGATAGAAGCTGGAGCCACATGCCTTCTGTTTTCCCGAGAGAGAAGCTTGTTCTGTTCCGTCCTTGTCGTGTCTGTTACCATGATCACAATTAACCCCCGAGATAAAGTACCACCTCTAGGTGACTGTCGCCAAACTAAACTAAACCCACGCAGCTTTTATACATTATGAACTAGTGTCGGAGTTTGCGCAGGTTGGTTGTCAATAGCAACCGCCAAGGCAACAAAAAGGCACGAGCTAAAACCTCGGGAATTAAATCCATGAGACCTGGCCGACCGACCAGACCCACGCGAGGCGAGCACCACCGGTGTAAATACCCTGGACCCGTCTTCACTCACGTTCGCTGATTTAGAACACACAGTCGGTAATAATAGAAACACACACACACACAGTCGGTAATAATAGAAACACACACACACACAGTCGGTAATAATAGAAACACACACACAGACACAGTCGGTAATAATAGAAACACACACACAGTCGGTAATAATAGAAACACACACACACACACAGTCGGTAATAATAGAAACACACACACACAGTCGGTAATAATAGAAACACACACACACACAGTCGGTAATAATAGAAACACACACACAGACACAGTCGGTAATAATAGAAACACACACACAGTCGGTAATAATAGAAACACACACACAGACACAGTCGGTAATAATAGAAACACACACACAGACACAGTCGGTAATAATAGAAACACACACACAGACACAGTCGATAATAATAGAAACACACACACAGACACACAGTCGGTAATAATAGAAACACACACACACACACAGTCGGTAATAATAGAAACACACACCTATGTTACAACCTGAAAATGTGTACGTGTTGCCGCTCCTGTGATTTAACTGTGTGTGACCAAAATGTTGTAACATTGTCTTTGCAACACGTCCAAGATAATAAAATGCGGCTCTTTAAAAATCTCGTAAAGGCTACATCATAATCTAATAGTCTAATTCAGTCACTGAATATCATTCTGATATCACTCTACAAGACAGTGTGACAATCTACCTGGTTGGTTAGATTACAGTAATGTGTGTAGACAGTGTATAGTAAACCCCACTCACGTTGTCTGCAGTGTCTGCGTTCATACGGCGCATACCGGAGAAACCCGGGACCTCTCCTCATCCCGTATGCACCCTATACACTCCGGGGAATCGACTGAACCGGTTAACGTTTATATCTCCTTGGAATATGGACCGGTAACGGAGTGCCTTAGATAGTCACTCGGTAACTTCCTCCTCGTTAATTGTTAAGTTAACCGTTTTTCTCCCCGTTCCACTCGCACGCCTCTGTGGATCGCTATCAAGCCCTCTCTGTTCCTCTGGCGTCTGCATTCCACACCAAACCGGGGTTACGAGTGGTGACGGAAACCCACGAGCTCACTCACCGGGAACCTTTCGGGTTCGCGCCGGGTTTGGGTGGGGTGGGTGCACCTGCTGATGCGCAAAGTGTGGACACACGGGTCTCCGTCTGGCGGCGGACACGCGCGGCGCGGGCACGATGCAGGCCATAAAGGTGAGGCGCGTGGTTGGAATACACTGAACACTTGGAACAGTTCTATACCTTGGTGGTGTCATCATAGGCGTCATGAACTTCACGAGGAGAATAAGATGCTAAATAATCTCAACTAGTTTGATGCGTCTTCAGAAAGATTCGAGAGCTCTTGACCCCCTCATCGGTTTGCTTCAATAGCATACTAAGTCATAAATTAATGACAGTACAGTATTGAACGTTTGCTCAAACCAAGAGGGACTGTCATTGTGAATCTGAAGGCAGCGGAGACGCAGGACTGAACTTATTGCAGTGAAACGGCGCCCTCTGGCGGATCTTAAAGACTAGTACAACTAGAGGACCCAGCTACACTACATGACCAAAAGTATGTGGACACCTGCTCGTAGAGCATCTCATTCCACAATCACGGGCATTAATATGGAGTTGGTCCCCCCTTTGCTGCTATAACAGCCTCCACCCTTCTGGGAAGGCTTTCCACTAGATGTTGGAACATTGCTGCTATAACAGCCTCCACCCTTCTGGGAAGCCTTTCCACTAGATGTTGGAACATTGCTGCTATAACAGCCTCCACTCTTCTGGGAAGCCTTTCCACTAGATGTTGGAACATTGCTGCTATAACAGCCTCCACCCTTCTGGGAAGGCTTTCCACTAGATGTTGGAACATTGCTGCTATAACAGCCTCCACTCTTCTGGGAAGGCTTTCCACTAGATGTTGGAACATTGCTGCTATAACAGCCTCCACTCTTCTGGGAAGACTTTCCACTAGATGTTGGAACATTGCTGTGAGGACTTCCTTCCATTCAGCCACAAGGGTATTAGTGAGGTCGGGCACTGATGTTGGGCGACTACGCCTGGCTCCAATTCATCCCAAAGGTGTTCGATGGGGATGAGGTCAGGGCTGTGTGCAAGCCAGTCCAGTTCTTCCACACCGATCTCGACAAACCATTTCTGCATGAACCTGGCTTTGTGCACAGGGACATTGTCATGCTGAAACAGGAAAGGTCTTCCCCAAACTGTTGCCACAGTGACAGGCAGAGGCAGACAAGTAGAAAACAGACAGACAGACAGACAGACAGAGAGCAGACAGACAGGCAGGCAGACAGGTAGAAAACAGACAAACAGACAGAGCAGACAAACAGGTAGAAAACAGAGCAGACAGAGAGCAGACAGACGGGCAGGCAGACAGGTAGAAAATAGACAAACAGACAAACAGGTAGCAAACAGAGCAGACAGAGAGCAGACAGGTAGAAAACAGAGCAGACAGAGAGCAGACAGACGGGTAGACAGAGAGCAGACGGACAGACGTCATAATAACCACAGTAGACTGAATCTCACTGATATAAAAAAGCTTGTTATTAAAATGACAGACACATAGAAAACACAATCTTCATCATCACAGTAACATTCAATCAAAGATTTTGACAAGTAGAATCATCAGGTGTGTTACTGCTTGGTGGAAACAAAACCATGCTCTCTGTAGATGGTAGTCCAGCCCAATGGCCAGCTCCACAGAAACACTTCTAGCATTATAAACACTTATAACCACTATGTATGGAGTAGTAATGCAGGCTGTTATAGAGCTCCTGTGAAGAGGGTTTATAAAGGCCCATGGGCAGTGTAGAAAGTGGGAGGGACTTATTTACATTAGAACACACATCAATGGCAACGTCTGAGGCAGTGTTGTGGCTGCCCTTATTAAACATCTATAATATGTTCATAACATGTTTATAACAGATCTGGTGTTGTGGCAGTAGAGAGACTGACTGCCCTTATTAAACTTCTATAATATGTTCATAACATGTTTATAACATACAATGATCATGGTATAACAGGTCTGGTGTGGTGGCAGTAAAGAGACTGACTACCCTTATTAAACATCTATAATATGTTCATAACATGTTTATAACATACTATGATCATGGTATAACAGGTCTGGTGTGGTGGCAGTAGAGAGACTGACTACCCTTATTAAACATCTATAATATGTTCATAACATGTTTATAACATACTAATATCATGTTTATAACATGTCTGGTGTGGTGGCAGTAGAGACAGACTCCCAGTGCAGTAGACCAGTTATTACATGTTCATAACAAGTCTTATAGTTCTATAACATGTTATCCTGTCTATATGTTCTAAAGCATGTCTTTCTGATCTATGAGATACATAATACAGATCTGACAGAAATGTATGGTAGCTCAATGACACCTCCATGAGCTGTCTATGACACTGCTGTGACCAGTCTATAACACTGCTTTGACCAGTCTATGACCCCTCTGTGACCTGTCTATGACCCCTCTGTGACCTGTCTATGACACCTCTGTGACCTGCCTCTGACACCTCTATGACCTGTCTATGAAGTGTAATAACCGTCCGTTATAAGGACTGGAGAACACCATTCGGTCTGTGGCAGTAGAACACTCTGTTAGTCCTACTCCCTACTGACACTCTGGCACCAACAACTGTTCGTAAACAGAGGGTCTTGACGAGTCTCTGCATCGATTGGCCTTAATGTGTTTGTTTTGAGTGTTGATTGTTTGTGCATTTCGTCCTGTGACCGCTGGGGGGCGAAGCTGAATTACAGACTGCAGCTTTAAGAGCAGTCTATAACCATCCCAAACTGGTGACCTATTCTGACGTGTGATTGGTCTGCGTACGGCTCCTAGTCTAAGGTGATTGGTTCTGTTTGTACATCTGTTGTCAGCCAGTTCATTCACAAAAAAAACGGACTCATCATCATTAAAGAGCAATACTGAAATAGAATACTAACAACAACAAATCAGAATCACAACAACATACTGACCACATGAATCAGGAACACTGTTTAACGACACCAAGGAGAAGAGACACAATAGAGAAGGCAAGTTATCTTTTCTAGTGGAAAGCGGTGGAGGGGGAGGAGGGACGGGTTTGGTCCCCTAGCTTATTTAGGGCATCGCCATAGCAACAGGCCGAGGGTTCTGCGACAGGCGGTGATTCTAACTCAGGGTCTCCCGCATATCAAAAGAAAGTTGTGTATTATATTGGGAATAGGGTGCCATCTCTGAATCTTGGAGGAGAGGGGGGGGCTAAGAACACTACAGGATAGTGTGCTCCTACAGCAGAGCACATACATGTTACATACATGTTACATACATGTTACATAGGCCTAAGTGTTTTACTGTTACATCCGTGGTCGTGGGTCACTGTGTCAGGGTCAGGAGGTCACTGTGGTAGTGTGCTATAAAACACAGCAGCGTGAGGTCACAACTGCCGCTGTCAGATCAGTGGTTGGGAAGGGCTTTCTGCCGCTGTCAGATCAGTGGTTTGGGAAGGGCTTTCTGACGCTGTCAGATCAGTGGTTTGGGAAGGGCTTTCTGCCGCTGTCAGATCAGTGGTTTGGGAAGGGCTTTCTGCCGCTGTCAGATCAGTGGTTTGGGAAGGGCTTTCTGCCGCTGTCAGATCAGTGGTTTGGGAAGGGCTTTCTGCCGCTGTCAGATCAGTGGTTGGGAAGGGCTTTCTGCCGCTGTCAGATCAGTGGTTTGGGAAGGGCTTTCGCCGCTGTCAGATCAGTGGTTGGGAAGGGCTTTCTGCCGCTGTCAGATCAGTGGTTTGGGAAGGGCTTTCTGCCGCTGTCAGATCAGTGGTTGGGAAGGGCTTTCTGCCGCTGTCAGATCAGTGGTTGGGAAGGGCTTTCTGCCGCTGTCAGATCAGTGGTTTGGGAAGGGCTTTCTGACGCTGTCAGATCAGTGGTTTGGGAAGGGCTTTCTGCCGCTGTCAGATCAGTGGTTTGGGAAGGGCTTTCTGCCGCTGTCAGATCAGTGGTTTGGGAAGGGCTTTCGCCGCTGTCAGATCAGTGGTTTGGGAAGGGCTTTCGCCGCTGTCAGATCAGTGGTTGGGAAGGGCTTTCTGCCGCTGTCAGATCAGTGGTTTGGGAAGGGCTTTCTGCCGCTGTCAGATCAGTGGGTTGGGAAGGGCTTTCTGCCGCTGTCAGATCAGTGGTTTGGGAAGGGCTTTCTGCCGCTGTCAGATCAGTGGTTGGGAAGGGCTTTCTGCCGCTGTCAGATCAGTGGGTTGGGAAGGGCTTTCTGCCGCTGTCAGATCAGTGGTTTGGGAAGGGCTTTCTGCCGCTGTCAGATCAGTGGGTTGGGAAGGGCTTTCTGCCGCTGTCAGATCAGTGGTTGGGAAGGGCTTTCTGCCGCTGTCAGATCAGTGGTTTGGGAAGGGCTTTCTGCCGCTGTCAGATCAGTGGTTGGGAAGGGCTTTCTACTGCTGTCAGATCATTGGTTGGGAAGGGCTTTCTGCTGCTGACAGAATATAAAGGACATCAGAGGGGCCAAGGGCAGGAGAGGTCATGTATTGGAATACAATAACATAATAATAATAATAATAATATACAGAATGATAATAGTATTGATGACATTCCTCTCAGTTCCTCTGAGAATAACCAAAGACACTATTGAAGTGAGCAAACATATTGAGACATATAAACCTTATAACATCCATACTGTACTGTCTGTTTCTAAACCATCAGAGGGACCTTCTAGACCTAACCCAGGTCACCTAACTTAGCCCAGTGGTTCCCAATCCTGGGGACCCAAAGGGGTGAACATGTTTGACCTAACCCAGGTCACCTAACTTAGCCCAGTGGTTCCCAATCCTGGGGACCCAAAGGGGTGAACATGTTTGACCTAACCCAGGTCACCTAACTAGCCCAGTGGTTCCCAATCCTGGGGAACCCAAAGGGGTGAACATGTTTGACCTAACCCAGGTCACCTAACTAGCCCAGTGGTTCCCAATCCTGGGGAACCCAAAGGGGTGAACATGTTTGACCTAACCCAGGTCACCTACCTAGCCCAGTGGTTCCCAATCCTGGGGAACCCAAAGGGGTGAAACATGTTTGACCTAACCCAGGTCACCTAACTAGCCCAGTGGTTCCCAATCCTGGGGAACCCAAAGGGGTGAACATGTTTGACCTAACCCAGGTCACCTAACTAGCCCAGTGGTTCCCAGTCCTGGTGACCCAAAGGGGTGAAACATGTTTGACCTAATCCAGGTCACCTAACCAACCCAGTGGTTCCCAGTCCTGGGGACCCAAAGGGGTGAACATGTTTGTTTTTCATAGCACTCCCGGATTCAACTTATTAACGCATCATCAAGCATTTGATAAGTTGAATCATATTAGCGCATCATTTTGAAAAATAATAATATTTAACCTTGATTTAACTAGGCAAGTCAGTTAAGAACAAATACTTATTTACAATGACGGCCTAGGAACAGTGGGTTAACTGCCCATTTCAGGGGCAGAACGACAGATCTTTACCTTGTCAGCTCGGGGATTCGATCTAGCAACCTTTCGGTGACTGGCCCAACGCTCTAACCACTAGGCTACCTGCCTCTAACCACTAGGCTACCTGCCTCTAACCACTAGGCTACCTGCCTCTAACCACTAGGCTACCTGCCGCTCCATCAAGCATTTGATAAGTTGTGTGAGTGCTAGGCCAATAACTACAGTGTGTTGATATGATTAACGTCTATCCTTAACGTCAGACATGTTAAACTAAACACAAGGGAAGTAAAAAAAACATTATTGTACGGTTGTCATGTGAACCTGACTGGTTAGCAACCACACACTGAAATGACTAAAGAGTAGAAAACACAAATAATACTTTTAAATAACACTAAATAATCCTTACAATAACACTAAATAATCATCATAATAATAATTATAATTATTCTAGTAGTAACACCTGCATGATCTCAGACTGCAGAGTGGTAATGTCAGGTGTTTCAAAGACTGTGCCCCAAATGGCACCCCATTTACTATATAGTGCACTACTTTATATAGAGACTACCCATAGAGCCATAATAATAATAATAATAATAATACTAGTAATAATAATAATACTAGTAATAATAATACTAGTAATAATATTAGTAATACTAGTAATACTAGTAATAATATTAGTAATACTAGTAATAATAATAATAATATTAGTAATACTAGTAATAATAATACTAGTAATAATAATACTAGTAATAATATTAATAATAATACTAGTAATAATAATGATACTAGTAATAATATTAGTAATACTAATAATAATACTAGTAATAATAATAATACTAGTAATAATACTAGTAATAATACCAGTAATACTAATACTAGTAATAATACTAGTAATAATACCAGTAATACTAATACTAGTAATAATACTAGTAATAATAATAGTAATTATAATAGTAATAATATTAACAGTAATAATCATAATAAAGAGTAATAATAATAATAAACAGTAAGAAACAGTGGTAATACTAGTAATAATAATAGTAAAATAATAATAATACTAGTAATAACAGGAATAATAATAACAATAATTATAGTATTAGTAATAATGGCTGTATTAAGGTAATACCTTCACTAGCCTGGAATGTAATAGTAGTACAATCAAGAGAAACACCTTCACCGTCTGTCATTTCTAGACTACTCTACCACACACACGCACGCACATACTACACTGGAGGGTTTCATAACTAACTTTACATCCTGTCTGTCCAGGACACATAAACCAGTGATTTAAATCCTGTCTGTCCAGGACACATAAATCAGTGATTTACATCCTGTCTGTCCAGGACACATAAATCAGTGATCTATTCGCATCTCTCCATGTTTCTATGGTTCTATTCTCATCTCTCCATGTTTCTATGGTTCTATTCTCATCTCTCCATGTTTCTATGGTTCTATTCTCATCTCTCCATGTTTCTATGGTTCTATTCTCATCTCTCCATGTTTCTATGGTTCTATTCACATCTCTCCATGTTTCTATGGTTCTATTCTCATCTCTCCATGTTTCTATGGTTCTATTCTCATCTCTCCATGTTTCTATGGTTCTATTCACATCTCTCCATGTTTCTATGGTTCTATTCTCATCTCTCCATGTTTCTATGGTTCTATTCTCATCTCTCCATGTTTCTATGGTTCTATTCTCATCTCTCCATGTTTCTATGGTTCTATTCTCATCTCTCCATGTTTCTATGGTTCTATTCTCATCTCTCCATGTTTCTATGGTTCTATTCACATCTCTCCATGTTTCTATGGTTCTATTCACATCTCTCCATGTTTCTATGGTTCTATTCACATCTCTCCATGTTTCTATGGTTCTATTCACATCTCTCCATGTTTCTATGGTTCTATTCTCATCTCTCCATGTTTCTATGGTTCTATTCTCATCTCTCCATGTTTCTATGGTTCTATTCTCATCTCTCCATGTTTCTATGGTTCTATTCTCATCTCTCCATGTTTCTATGGTTCTATTCTCATCTCTCCATGTTTCTATGGTTCTATTCTCATCTCTCCATGTTTCTATGGTTCTATTCTCATCTCTCCATGTTTCTATGGTTCTATTCTCATCTCTCCATGTTTCTATGGTTCTATTCTCATCTCTCCATGTTTCTATGGTTCTATTCTCATCTCTCCATGTTTCTATGGTTCTATTCTCATCTCTCCATGTTTCTATGGTTCTATTCACATCTCTCCATGTTTCTATGGTTCTATTCTCATCTCTCCATGTTTCTATGGTTCTATTCTCATCTCTCCATGTTTCTATGGTTCTATTCTCATCTCTCCATCCCTCATTTCTTGACATCACTTCTTCCCAAGTCCACTCCTTCAACTTCCTGTGACGTCATCATCCCGTCGTCCTCTGGTCTCCTCGCTGATGGGTCAGCATGAGGCTGATGCTATGGCGAGTAGTATCGGTAGATGGCGTAGTAATGGACGCCTGCTCCCATGGCAACAAACAGGTGCCAGATAGCGTGGGCGAATGGGACGAGGCCATCGCTCTTGAAGAACACCATGCCCAGACAGTAACAGGCACCGCCCACTAGCAACTCACACAGCCCCTCACGGTCCGGCTACAGGGGGGGGGGGCAAAGACGGGTTAAAGGGACAGTCCACCCAAATTAAATTCTCTCTCACACACGGTTAATCATTCACACACTGATCCATCGCACTCTTTCCCCTCCTCGAGGCCCACCGTTCTCTTTGTCTTTGTTTAGCATTGGTGTTGTTTTGGCTACTGTTTTTTGGGTGCCTTAAAGTTCTTTATAAAATCCCCTGTGTTATTATGATGATAAAATACTGGTTCTTACCCACTAAGCAGTCTACGGACAAGAGAAAGCATTCCATGCTTTGGGGTTTGTTTACCTGGCCACCATTGCTAACTTTTTTTAGCATTTAGTGTCCCAAAACCAATGCAAGTCAATATCCCCGATTTTAGCATTTTGGGATGTTTGGGAACACTCCCATCATGTATGTCAGTTCCATCCTTATACCAGACAAGGAGAGAGACAGATGGAGACAAGGCAGAGAGAGATAAAGGAGGGAGAGACCCCATCACTGTATAACAGATCAGAACATAGTTAGGGCTTAGGAGACAAGAGTCAGGAAAAGGTCAGAGTGGAGACAAGGAGAGAGAGAGAAAGAAAAGGAGAGAGAGATAAAGGAGAGAGAGAGACAGAGAGAAGGAGGTCAGAAACATAGTTAGGGTTTAGGGTCTCACAAGAGTCAGGGGTAAAAGGTCAGAGTGGAGTATTGTGACCTCTTACCTCCTGTGGAAGAAGACATCCAGCCACCCTCTCACCCACAAACACGTTACCTCTCGTGGAAGAAGACATCCACCCATCCTCTCACCCACAAACACGTTACCTCTCGTGGAAGAAGACATCCAGCCACCCACACACCCTCTCACCCACAAACACGTTACATCTCGTGGAAGAAGACATCCAGCCATCCTCTCACCCACAAACACGTTACATCTCGTGGAAGAAGACATCCAGCCATCCTCTCACCCACAAACACGTTACCTCTCGTGGAAGAAGACATCCACCCACACACACCCCTCTCACCCACAAACACGTTACCTCTCGTGGAAGAAGAAGACATATGTGGTTCCGACAGAGGCCATCACCCAGACCAACCACCTCATGTGACAGGTCCAGGGTCCTAGCTCCCGCAGGTTCAGCCTGGATAATATTAATGTTACATTATTACATCACATACTTTAACCACACAAAATAAGGTCATCATATTCACACGTTCAGCAGACTGATCTTCGCAGATGCTGTAGTCCAGACTAGTGTAGTCCTGTATATGATGCTGTAGTCCAGACTACTGTAGTCCTGTATATGATGCTGTAGTCCAGACTACTGTAGTCCTGTATATGATGCTGTAGTCCAGACTACTGTAGTCCTGTATATGATGCTGTAGTCCAGACTAGTGTAGTCCTGTATATGATGCTGTAGTCCAGACTTGTGTAGTCCTGTATATGATGCTGTAGTCCAGACTTGTGTAGTCCTGTATATGATGCTGTAGTCCAGACTAGAGTAGTTCTGTATATGATGCTGTAGTCCAGACTTGTGTAGTCCTGTATATGATGCTGTAGTCCAGACTTGTGTAGTCCTGTATATGATGCTGTAGTCCAGACTACTGTAGTCCAGACTAGTGTAGTCCTGTATATGATGCTGTAGTCCAGACTAGTGTAGTCCTGTATATGATGCTGTAGTCCAGACTACTGTAGTCCAGACTAGTGTAGTCCTGTATATGATGCTGTAGTCCAGACTTGTGTAGTCCTGTATATGATGCTGTAGTCCAGACTAGTGTAGTCCTGTATATGATGCTGTAGTCCAGACTACTGTAGTCCAGACTAGTGTAGTCCTGTATATGATGCTGTAGTCCAGACTTGTGTAGTCCAGTATATGATGCTGTAGTCCAGACTAGTGTAGTCCTGTATATGATGCTGTAGTCCAGACTAGTGTAGTCCTGTATATGATGCTATAGTCCAGTATAGTGTAGTCCAGTATATTATGCTGTAGTCCAGTATAGTGTAGTCCAGTATATGAGGCTATAGTCCAGACTAGTGTATTCCTGTATATGATGCTATAGTCCAGTATAGTGTAGTCCAGTATATGATGCTGTAGTCCAGTATAGTGTAGTCCAGTATATGATGCTTTAGTCCAGTATATGATGCTTTAGTCCAGTATATGATGCTTTAGTCCAGTATAGTGTAGTCCAGTATATGATGCTGTAGTCCAGACTAGTGTATTACAGTATATGATGCTTTAGTCCAGTATATGATGCTTTAGTCCAGTATATGATGCTTTAGTACAGACTAGTGTAGTCCAGTATATGATGCTGCAGTCCAGTATATGATGCTGCAGTCCAGTATATGATGCTGCAGTCCAGTATAGTGTAGTCCAGTATATGATGCTGTAGTCCAGTATAGTGTAGTCCAGTATATGATGCTGTAGACCAGACTAGTGTAGTACAGTATATGATGCTGCAGTCCAGACTAGTGTAGTCCAGTATATGATGCTTTAGTCCAGTATATGATGCTGCAGTCCAGAATAGTGTAGTACAGTATATGTCAGATATTATAATGGTAGATTATTATATATATATACACTAACTAACCAAAAGTATGTGGACACCTGCTCGTCGAACATCTCATTCCAAAATCATGGGCATTAATATTTGTATTTATTATGGATCCCCATTAGTTCCTGCCAAGGCAGCAGCTACTCTTCCTGGGGTCCAGCAAATTAAGGCAGTTTATACCATTTTTAAATCATTACAATACATTCACAACACACTGTGTGCCCTCAGGCACCTACTCCACATCTACAGTACTAAATCCATGTGTATGTGTGTGTATAGTGCATATGCTATCGTGTGTGTCTGTGCCAATGTTTGTGTTGCTTCACAGTCCCCGCTGTTCCATAACGTGTATTTTTACCTGCTTTTTAAATCTAATTATACTGTTTGCATCAGTTACCTGATGTGGAATAGAGTTCCATGTAGTCATGGCTCTATGTAGTACTGTGCACCTCCCATAGTCTGTTCTGGACTTGGGGACTGTGAAGAGACCTCTGGTGGCATGTCTGGTGGGGTATGCATGGGTGTCCGAGCTGTGTGCCAGTAGTTTAGACAGACAGCTTGGCGCATTCAACATGTCAATACCCCTCACAAATACAAGTAGTGATGAAGTCAATCTCTCCTCCACTTTGAGCCCGGAGAGATTGACATGCATATTATTAATGTTAGCTCTCTGTGTACATCCAAGGGCCATCCGTGCTGCCCTTTTCTGTGGCACCTGACCACACGACTGAACAGTAGTCCAGGTGCGACAAAACTAGGGCCTGTAGGACCTGCCTTGTTGATAGTGTCGTTAAGAAGGCAGAGCAGCGCTTTATTATGGACAGACTTCTCCCCATCTTAGCTACTATTATATAAATATGCATTAACCATGACAGTTTACAATCCAGGGTTACTCCAAGCAGTTTAGTCACCTCAACTTGCTCAATTTCCACATTAGTTATTACAAGATTTAGTTGAGGTTTAGGGTTTAGTGAATGATTTGTCCCAAATACAATGCTTTTAGTTTTGGAAATATTTAGGACTAACTTATTCCTTGCCACCCACTCTGAAACTAACTGCAGCTCTTTGTTGAGTGTTGCAGTCATTTCAGTCGCTGTAGTAGCTGATGTGTATAGTGTTGAGTCATCCGCATACATAGACACTCTGGCTTTACTCAAAGCATGTCATTAGTAAAAAAAATTAAAAAGCAAGGGGCCTAGACAGCTGCCCTGGGGAACTCCTGATTCTAACTGGATTATATTGGAGAGGCTTCTATTAAAGAACACCCTCTGTGTTCTTTTAGACAAGTAACTCTTTATCCACATTATAGCAGGGGGTGTAAAGCCATAACACATACGTCTTTCCAGCAGCAGACAATGATCGATGATGATGTCATAATCCGCACTGAAGACCAACAAAACATCCCCCACAATCATTTTATCATCAATTTCTCTCAGCCATTTGTGTGAGTCATTTGTGTGAGTGCTGTGCTGTGCTTGTTGAGTGTCCTTCCCTATGAAGCGTGCTGAAAGTTTACTGTGGAGTTGGTCCCCCACTTTGCTGCTATAACAGCTGAAGACTGTGGAGAAGCTCTGGACTATAGAGATAGACACAGTAGTGTAGTCTAGTTATAGAGACACAGTAGTGTAGTCTAGTTAGAGACACAGTAGTGTAGTCTAGTTATAGAGACACAGTAGTGTAGTCTAGTTATAGAGACACAGTAGTGTAGTCTAGTTATAGAGACACAGTAGTGTAGTCTAGTTATAGAGACACAGTAGTGTAGTCTAGTTATAGAGACACAGTAGTGTAGTCTAGTTATAGAGACACAGTAGTGTAGTCTAGTTATAGAGACACAGTAGTGTAGTCTAGTTATAGAGACACAGTAGTGTAGTCTAGTTAGAGACACAGTAGTGTAGTCTAGTTATAGAGACACAGTAGTGTAGTCTAGTTAGAGACACAGTAGTGTAGTCTAGTTAGAGACACAGTAGTGTAGTCTAGTTAGAGACACAGTAGTGTAGTCTAGTTATAGAGACACAGTAGTGTAGTCTAGTTATAGAGACACAGTAGTGTAGTCTAGTTAGAGACACAGTAGTGTAGTCTAGTTATAGAGACACAGTAGTGTAGTCTAGTTAGAGACACAGTAGTGTAGTCTAGTTAGAGACACAGTAGTGTAGTCTAGTTAGAGACACAGTAGTGTAGTCTAGTGCTAGACAGTAGTGTAGTCTAGTTATAGAGACAGTAGTGTAGTCTAGTTAGAGACACAGTAGTGTAGTCTAGTTATAGACACAGTAGTGTAGTCTAGTTAGAGACACAGTAGTGTAGTCTAGTTATAGAGACACAGTAGTGTAGTCTAGTTATAGAGACACAGTAGTGTAGTCTAGTTATAGAGACACAGTAGTGTAGTCTAGTTAGAGACACAGTAGTGTAGTCTAGTTATAGAGACACAGTAGTGTAGTCTAGTTAGAGACACAGTAGTGTAGTCTAGTTAGAGACACAGTAGTGTAGTCTAGTTAGAGACACAGTAGTGTAGTCTAGTTATAGAGACACAGTAGTGTAGTCTAGTTATAGAGACACAGTAGTGTAGTCTAGTTAGAGACACAGTAGTGTAGTCTAGTTATAGAGACACAGTAGTGTAGTCTAGTTAGAGACACAGTAGTGTAGTCTAGTTAGAGACACAGTAGTGTAGTCTAGTTAGAGACACAGTAGTGTAGTCTAGTTATAGAGACAGTAGTGTAGTCTAGTTATAGAGACAGTAGTGTAGTCTAGTTAGAGACACAGTAGTGTAGTCTAGTTATAGACACAGTAGTGTAGTCTAGTTAGAGACACAGTAGTGTAGTCTAGTTATAGACACAGTAGTGTAGTCTAGTTATAGACACATTAGTGTAGTCTAGTTATAGACACAGTAGTGTAGTCTAGTTAGAGACACAGTAGTGTAGTCTAGTTAGAGACACAGTAGTGTAGTCTAGTTAGAGACACAGTAGTGTAGTCTAGTTAGAGACACAGTAGTGTAGTCTAGTTAGAGACACAGTAGTGTAGTCTAGTTAGAGACACAGTAGTGTAGTCTAGTTAGAGACACAGTAGTGTAGTCTAGTTAGAGACACAGTAGTGTAGTCTAGTTAGAGACAATGAGGCTGCAGTAGCACCTCTGACTCACCAGGGGGCGTAGGAGGCTGCTATGAAGAAATAGATCACCATTCTGTCACACATGTGGAAACAGTGCTCCACCGACCTAGAGAGATACGGAACATGATTATACATACTGCTGCTACTAACCATATACACTACCTAGCCCTAACCTTATAGACAGATCGGCAGGTAGCCTAGTGGTTAGAGCGTTGGGCCAGTAACCGAAAGGTTGCTGGATCTAATCCCCGAGCTGACAAGGTCAAAATCTGTAATGCTGCCCCTGAACAAGGCAGTTAAATAAAGGTTAAATATGTTTTTGTGTGTGTGTGTGTGTGTGTGTGTGTGTGTACCGTAAGTGGCTTTTCTTCCAGGTCACAGTGTGGAACAGAGTAGAGATGAGGAAGAGGGAGGTGAGCCCCGCCCCGTAGAGCCAGGCTGAGACGCGCTCCCATTGGTCCTCAGACAGGAAGTGCAGCACAGAGCTGCCCAATAGGCTGGGGATTACCCACAGCTGCAGGAAATAGAACACACACACACACAATAAATTATTCAATTCAACAATGGTGGTCCTCTGTTGGTTCAACTCCCAGGACCACCCAAACATGACATGGTGGTCCTCTGTTGGTTCAACTCCCAGGACCACCCAAACATGGTAACATCTGACATAAATATCTAAAGACACTGAAGCAGCAAACTTTGTGGAAATTAATATTTGTGTCATTCTCAAAACTTTTGGCCACGACTGTAGATGTTCATGTGTGTCTCACCGCGTGTGTGTGTGTGTGTGTATGTACCTGTGTGTGTGTGTGTGTCTCACCGCATGTGTGTGTGCATATGTACCTGTGTGTGTGTGTGTGTGTGTGTGTGTGTGTGTGTGTGTGCATATGTACCTGTGTGTGTGTGTGTGTGTGTCTCACCGCATGTGTGTGTGCATATGTACCTGTGTGTGTGTGTGTGTGTGTGTGTGTGTGTGTGTGTGTGTGTGTGTGTGTGTGTGTGTGTGTGTGTCTCACCGCGTGTGTAGCGCAGTTTGCAGCATGTTCATAGTCTGTGGGCTGGTACCTCTTATTGGACGGAACTCTGTTATTCATAAATCTGGAATTCAGAACAAACAGAACAGACCAATCAGCGTCCTGCCTGGTGCTGACAGTCAGCCACTCACACAGTTACCAACATCACTGACTGACTCCATGTTATTACATGATAACCCCGCCCTCATCTTCTCTCCCTCCAGTGTTTGTTTTGTCTGATTGATAGCAAATCAGAGATGTTCTTTCAGAGTTCTCTCTCTCTCTCTCTCTCTCTCTCGCCAGTAACCATGGATCGTCTGAGGCCGAGATAAGAGGTCTGTCACACACACACACAGAGACAGAGACAGAGAAGAAGTAGCTGTAGAGGGGTGATGTCACTGTATCCATGGAAACCCCAGAGCAAGGATATTTTTTTTGTGACTGAAAACTCCCTTTTCCCTCTCTCCTCACTCCCAGATCCATCAGCCTCTCCCCTCCCTCCTCATCTCCTTCTCTCTCTCCCTCCATCCCCTCCTCACTCCCAGATCCATCAGCCTCTCCCCTCCCTCCTCATCTCCTTCTCTCTCTCTCCTCTCTCCCTCCATCCCCTCCTCACTCCCAGATCCATCTCCTCTCCCTCCTCCTCTCCCTCCATCCCCTCCTCACTCCCAGATCCATCTCCTCTCCCTCCTCCTCTCCTCTCAGTGATTAAATTAGCATGAAGAGAAGAGGATGTGCGGAGACAGGAACACACACACACACACACACACACACAGACGTAGACACACACACACACACACACGTAGACACACACACACGTAGACACACACACACACGTAGACACACACACACACACACGTAGACACAGTGTGTGTGTGACGTCAGTGGTTATATCTGGGCCACAAAGAAAGAGGCGGGGAGGTGTGTGTGTGTTCCTGTGAAAGAACAGAGATACTGATACTGTCACCACACACACACGAAGAGTTGCCTTCACTCCCAGGGCTTTAGCTCGACTGGCTAAGGGTTCAACCAGGGTTCAACCCCAGTCTGTCACACACAGACTCCTGGCCCAGTAAGTCTCTGTAGAGTGTGCTGGGGTGAAGTTTCCTCTTGGTACAGACCCAGGATCAGCTTCCCTTCTCCCAATCCTAACCTTAACCAATAGTGGATAAAATGCTAAAACGGACCCAAGACCAGCGTCTAGGAGCAACGTCACCCTCGTCCCTGTAAAGTAGGTTGAGGTTGTCCCTCTCTAGTCTTTAAACACACAGCACCTGGCCTGAATACAGGGACTTCCTCCTATCTCTCTTTCCACCCTCTACCTCTCTCTCTCTCCCTCTCTCTTTCCATCTCTACCCCTCTCTCTTTCCATCTCTACCTCTCTCTCTTTCCACTCTCTCTTCCATCTCTCTCCTCTCCATCTCTTCTCCCTCTCTCCATCTCTACCCCCTCTCTCTTTCCATCTCTACCCCCTCTCTCTCCATCTCTACCCCCCCTCTCTCTCTCCATCTCTACCCTCTCTCTCTCCATCTCTACCCCCCTCTCTCCATCTCTACCCTCTCTCTCTCTCCATCTCTACCCTCTCTCTCTCTCCATCTCTACCCCCTCTCTCTCTCTATCTCTCTCTACCTCTCCATCTCTACCCCCTCTCTCTCTCCATCTCTCTACCATCTCTCTCTCTTCTCTCCCTCTCTCTCATCTCTACCCCCCCCTCTCTCTCTCTCTTTCTCTACCCCCCCCCTCTCTCTCTCTCCATCTCTACCCTCTCTCTCTCTCTCTCTACATCTCTCTCTCTCTTTCTCCTCTCTACCCCCCTCTCTCTCCATCTCTACCCCCTCTCTCTCTCCATCTCTACCCTCTCTCTTTCCATCCTCTCTCCCCTCTCTCTCCATCTCTACCCCCCTCTCTCTCTCCATCTCTACCCCCTCTCTCTCTCCATCTCTACTCCTCTCTCTCCATCTCTACTCCTCTCTCTCCATCTCTCCTCTTCTCTCCATCTCTACCCCCTCTCTCTCCATCTCTACCCTCTCTCTCTCTTCTCTCTCTCTTCCATCTCTCCCTCTCTCTCTCCATCTTTCCCCCTCTCTCTCTCTCTACTCTCTCTCTTTCCATCCCCCTCTCTCTCCTCTCTCTCTCTTTCCCTCTACTCCCCTCTCTCTCTCTCCATCTCTACCCCCCTCTCTCTTTCCATCTCTACCCCCCTCTCTCTCCATCTCTACCCCCTCTCTCTCCATCTCTACCCTCTCTCTCCATCTCTACCCCCTCTCTCTTTCCATCTCTACCCCCTCTCTCTCTCCATCTCTACCCCCTCTCTCTTTCCATCTCTACTCCCCTCTCTCTCCATCTCTACCCCCTCTCTCTTTCCATCTCTACTCCCCTCTCCCCTACCATCCATCCATCCATCCCTCCCTATACAGACAGCTGGCAGTTCTGTTATTAATTAGGTTATCAAGCTGTCTGTTAATGACCTGAGCCCCAGGCCACACACACATGGCCAGGCCAGACCAACAGATCACAGAGTCAAAGCCCAGCAGGGCTACACCTACTCCAGCCTCTGTGTGTGACACTCTCTCTTGCTGACTCCAGTGTCCTGTCTGTGTGTGACACTCCCTCTTGCTGACTCCAGTGTCCTGTCTGCCCATCTGTGGTTAGTGTGTCCAGACCTGTCTGTCTGTGGTTAGTGTGTCCAGACCTGTCTGTACAGGAGGACAGTACCAATACAACTACCTATCTGTCCAGGAGGACAGTACCAATACAACTACCTATCTGTCCAGGAGGACAGTACCAATACAACTACCTATCTGTCCAGGAGGACAGTACCAATACAACTACCCATCTGTCCAGGAGGACAGTACCAATACAACTACCCATCTGTCCAGGAGGACAGTACCAATACAACTACCCATCTGTCCAGGAGGACAGTACCAATACAACTACCTATCTGTCCAGGAGGACAGTACCAATACAACTACCTATCTGTCCAGGAGGACAGTACCAATACAACTACCTATCTGTCCAGGAGGACAGTACCAATACAACTACCTATCTGTCCAGGAGGACAGTACCAATACAACTACCTATCTGTCCAGGAGGACAGTACCAATACAACTACCTATCTGTCCAGGAGGACAGTACCAATACAACTACCTAGCTGTCCAGGACAGTACCAATACAACAGTACCAATACCTATCTGTCCAGGAGGACAGTACCAATACAACTACCTAGCTGTCCAGGACAGTACCAATACAACTACCTATCTGTCCAGGAGGACAGTACCAATACAACTACCTAGCTGTCCAGGACAGTACCAATACAACTACCTAGCTGTCATCTCCTTTCACCGTTTACACACACACACACACACACACACACACAGTGACCTAGGCTAACATTGACTGAACTATCCACCAATAGTCAGATGTACACAACCCCCCCTGCTTACTGACAGAACTGGGGTAAGCGCGCACACACACGGCCCTAGTAAAAGTCTACTCGTGTAAACGCATCAGTCATTGACGTTCTCATCGGATGATATAACTACTTTAAAGCAGAAACCATGGGAAACCACTTGGCCATGGTAGTACAGCCTGTATAAGGAAATCTATATAAAATAGATTAGTAAAAGTTATATGTCCCTGCGCCGGTCCTTTCGTTTCCCGCGGGGCAGAGCAGTAGATGGGGGGGGTCAGTATTATCGTTAAGGACCATAATCGGTATTCGGTATTCTACTGTAAAACAGATCATCTCCCAAGCGACGTAGACAGAACTCAGATATTCAACCATTCCCACCCCATTATTATCATCATCATCATCATCATCTTGTGCTAAATAATAAGCGTTACATAAACCCCAACTAATACAGGGCAGTAGTCATAGTAGTGAGTCCCAAATAGGTTAGAAACATCACAGCTGGTTATTGGGGCGATATCCGTCTGTTCCGCTTATCAAACCAACACACTCCCGTTGACAGAACAGGGCGTCACGATGTTACACGTTCAGGACAAATTATATAAAAACAAAATATACAAAAAAACACACAAACCCACATACCTTACAAGATTCATTTAAAAAAATGTGAAGAAGAAAAATAAAATAAAAGCAACAGTTGACGTAGTGGTATAAATAAATAAATAATCGGTATTTGTTTTTGGAGCAGCGCTGTTTCTCGACCGTCCCGTCTTGGTTCGGTTGATTCCAGCGGTGTGTTGCTACTGGCTGTCTGGAAAGAGATCTGGCCACGGCTGGTGCTGCTGATGGTGCTGCTGATGGTGCTGCTGGCGGTGCTGCTGCTGCTGAACACCGACTGGGGAGAATCCGGGATGCCGAGCCGAGCTGCTGCTGCGGGGACCGGGATGTGTTGCTAAAGAGCCAGAGCAGGCTACACCCGGAAGTGCGAACGATGAATACGGGTTTCCAGGGAAAACAGTCTTCCTGCGTCGCGAACAAAAAAAAATATATTATTGAAAACGTCACTTTTTTTTTTTTTTTACGGATTCGGTAACGGTTCCATCTGGATCCAAGTCATGATGTTGTTGTAAGCGGACAGAGATATACTTGGGTTGGAGAGATACCGGGTTGGGTTGGAGAGATACCGGGTTGGGTTGGAGAGATACCGGGTTGGGTTGGAGAGATACCGGGTTGGGTTGGAGAGATACTGGGTTGGGTTGGAGATACCGGGTTGGGTTGGAGAGATACTGCTGGCTGGCTGGGCTGGGTAGAGATACTGCTGGGCTGGAGAGATACTGGGTTGGGTGGAAGAGATACTGGGTTGGAGAGATACTTGGGCTGGAGAGATACTGCTGAGAGATACTGGAGAGATACTGGGCTGGGGAGATACCGGGCTTGGAGAGATACTGGGTTGGGTGGAAGAGATGCCGGGTTGGGTTGGAGAGATACTGGGTTGGGTGGAAGAGATGCCGGGTTGGGTTGGAGAGATACCGGGTTGGGTTGGAGAGATACCGGGTTGGGTTGGAGAGATACTGGGTTGGGTTGGAGAGATACTGGGTTGGGTGGAAGAGATGCCGGGTTGGGTTGGAGAGATACTGGGTTGGGTGGAAGAGATGCCGGGTTGGGTTGGAGAGATACTGGGTTGGGTGGAAGAGATACTGGGTTGGGTTGGAGAGATACTGGGTTGGAGAGATACCGGGTTGGGTTGGAGAGATACTGGGTTGGGTGGAAGAGATACTGGGTTGGGTTGGAGAGATGCCGGGTTGGGTGGAAGAGATGCCGGGTTGGGTGGAAGAGATGCCGGGTTGGGTTGGAGAGATACTGGGTTGGGTTGGAGAGATACTGGGTTGGGTGGAAGAGATACTGGGTTGGGTTGGAGAGATACTGGGTTGGGTTGGAGAGATACTGGGTTGGGTTGGAGAGATGCCGGGTTGGGTTGGAGAGATGCCGGGTTGGGTTGGAGAGATACTGGGTTGGAGAGATACTGGGTTGGAGAGATACTGGGTTGGAGAGATACTGGGTTGGAGAGATGCCGGGTTGAAGAATAGTTGGTTCTTTCTCTTTCTTTTCTAGAACAAAACGGACGGCTACAGCAGAAAGGCAGAATGTCTGTCATCAATTACGCTCATTTGCTATAATTGCTACGGAATTCCTGAATCGATACATTCATAAAACATATACATATATATACATACATACACATATATATATATATATATATATATAATGTAACGTAATATTTAACATAAAAACACCTCCAGCAAAGCTTGAACCCAACATCTATTTCCAAGACTTCTGGTAGTTTGTCAACGTTGTGCGTACTGAATGTGGCCGCTAGATGCCGTGAGTCCTACACCGAAACAAAAGAGAGGGCTCTGAATTTGAGTCTGATTGATCTTCGTTTATATAAAACTGCGTTCTTGAAACTCGACGCGTCTCGACACATTTTCATAAGTTACTGGTTGACGTCAGACGAGTCTTATCAAAAACACTTGGACAAACACACACACGCACAAACCATCTAATGTTAGTAAATCATTTATTAAATGCATATTATGACCAGCATAAGCATTTAACAGGTACTGCTGCTTGGCTTTCTTCATGATTATACAAATAGCTGCTGTAGCGTTCCACTCGGAGGCTTTCTATTATAATAAGTCCTATAGCTACAGTTGCGCTCTAATATATCGAGTCCATTGGAGCAGAATGTTGTTTCCTCTTTTCAAAACTGGTTGAATGGCTATTATTTTTTTATTACCCTGTAGGCACCTGCAACTTACCACAGATATAATACATCACACAGTAAACTAAAATCACCTGCCTCCAACCAAATTAATTCGGAATTCTGAATAATTTCCCTTTACGGAAAAAATAAGATTGCGGTATTCTGCCGCTATGCTGCAATTACCGCGTCCAAAATACCACAGTCGACTGCAGTTAGTGCATTTTTACTCCAGTTTTTCAAAACTGTCATTTTGTTTGTTTGTTGTTGTAAGGGTTAATCCATTTTCTATTTTTTAAACTTTGAAGAAGTGAAACATCTCAACATCAGTTTAGGTTGTAATTTTTTTCTTCTTGGTCCTCTGTGCTGTAAATCCCAACAAATGCATGTGTGAACACCAAAAACCAGATCAATGTAAACTCATTTCAGAAGCCAAAGTGAATCGTGCCAAACATTAGAGCCCAGCGGTATGTCCAGGTACAACTATCAGTATAGAAAACCTGATGGGACAGAGGAACATCGCTCACAAACCATTTCCGGGATTCTAAAACAAAGAAAAACTATGACGTGTCCCAAATGGTATCCTATTCCCTGGTCTACTCTTGACCTATAGGAGTCCTATAGGAGCCCTATGGGTTCTGGTCTACCTAGTACACTACTCTTGACCAGAGTCCTATAGGAGCCCTATGGGTTCTGGTCTACCTAGTACACTACTCTTGACCAGAGTCCTATAGGAGCCCTATGGGTTCTGGTCTACCTAGAACACTACTCTTGACCAGAGTCCTATAGGAGCCCTATGGGTTCTGGTCTACCTAGAACACTACTCTTGACCAGAGTCCTATAGGAGCCCTATGGGTCCTGGTCTATATAGTACACTACTCTTGACCAGAGTCCTATAGGAGCCCTATGGGTCCTGGTCTATATAGTACACTACTCTTGACCAGAGTCCTATAGGAGCCCTATGGGTCCTGGTCTATATAGTGCACTATATAAAAGGAATAGGGTGCCATGTGGAATGCAGACATCATTGTCATAGTAACAGTCTGTAACCCTAAATCTGTTCCTCCTCCCTTCTCACTGCAGTGTGCGCTCTTCCACTCTCCTCGAACGGTAGAAAAGGACTGGAGTAATACGGTGACCAGATACTCCCTCTATCCAGCCTGCGCCATCCAATCCTTTTGAAAACAACAAGGCGAGGGCACACTGCAGACAGAGGGGAACAGGATTGATCTGGTATCTTTGGTCCCAGAGTCATGGTAATAATTGACTGATTGAGGAGGCTACATGTTATCTAGGTAACAGTCTAGTGCTGCGTCAGACAACTCCTTTACCCGAGGACCACATGGCATGACAACTGCACAGCCACAGGTAGAGTTATACGGACGCACTGAAAGGAGTTGATTCGGGAAAACGGCTGCCGTGCTTCTAGCAGACCGCTAGGCTAACCAGAGACAGACGGAAAGGAGTTGTCTTCAGCAGTAGCAGACGCTAGGCTAACCAGAGACAGACGGAAAGGAGTTGTCCTCAGCAGTAGCAGACGCTAGGCTAACCAGAGACAGACGGAAAAGGAGTTGTCCTCAGCAGTAGCAGACGCTAGGCTAACCAGAGACAGACGGAAAGGAGTTGTCCTCAGCAGTAGCAGACGCTAGGCTAACCAGAGACAGACAGAGGCAGAGAAGCAGAAAGGCAGAGGTGAGATTTCTTCACATCCCGGCTGGTTGCCAGAGAGGGTCAACGGTATCAAACTATCTTGAGATCCTTCATGGCAGACTCCAGACTCTGGGGACAAGAGAAGAAGAAGACATTTAGACACGGCTCACCGCACAACTATTCCAGATGTCATGACAACGGTGACGCAACTATTCCAGACGTCATGACAACGGTGACGCAACTATTCCAGACGTCATGACAACGGTGACGCAACTATTCCAGACGTCATGACAACGGTGGCGCAACTATTCCAGATGTCATGACAACGGTGGCGCAACTATTCCAGATGTCATGACAACGGTGACACAACTATTCTAGATGTCATGACAACGGTGACACAACTATTCTAGATGTCATGACAACGGTGACACAACTATTCCAGATGTCATGACAACGGTGACAAGGCACAACTAGAGTAACTTGTCACACTTTGCTGCCTGCCTGTGTGTGTGTGTATATAGTGTGTGTGTATAGTGTGTGTGTGTGTGTGTATATACCTTGACATCCCATATGACCATTCCTCCGTCCATCCCAGTGGTACAGAACTTGGAACACTTACTCTTTCCTCCCTCCAGCATAGAGATCTGACTGGAATACAAAGAGACAGTTAGCACACACACACACACACACACACACACACTACACACTATACACACACACTATACACAGACACAGAAACACACACAGACACACACCTAGTCATTAGGACCCCAGAAATACACCCAGACACCCCCAGCCCACCTGATGCTGTTCTTGTGCAGACTCTCCAGTCCCTGCTCGGTGGTCTCGGAAGAGGTAGCTCGACGGTCCAGGTTCTGGAAGCGCTCCCTGGCGCTGATCCCTCTCTGAGACGTCTGCTTGGGAACGTCCAGCTTCCCTCCGAACGTCACGGAGCCCTTCGCACCGTCATACACAAACAGCACCGGGTAGCAGTCATGGCCCTAGAGAGAGGAGAGAGACACACACAGTGAGACAGACACAGGATAGAGAGAGAGAGGGGAAGTGTGTGTTGCATTTGTTTGTGTGTGTGTGTGTGTGTGTACACTCACGGCGGCCACCAGGCTATTTTCAGTGATAAAGCTGACACACAGCAGAGGAAGGGTCTCAGAGCTCAGACTGCTGATACTAGAATACACAGAGAGAGATCAGACTGTTGATACTAGAATACACACAGAGAGAGAGATCAGACTGCTGATACCAGAATACACAGAGAGAGAGATCAGACTGTTGATACTAGAATACACACAGAGAGAGAGATCAGACTGCTGATACCAGAATACACACAGAGAGAGATCAGACTGCTGATACCAGAATACACACAGAGAGAGAGATCAGACTGCTGATACCAGAATACACAGAGAGAGAGATCAGACTGTTGATACTAGAATACACACAGAGAGAGAGATCAGACTGTTGATACTAGAATACACACAGAGAGAGAGATCAGACTGCTGATACCAGAATACACAGAGAGAGAGATCAGACTGTTGATACTAGAATACATACAGTGCTGGTCTTGCCTCCCTCCCTCCCTCTCTCTCTCCTTACGTGCTGGTCTTGCCTCCCTCCCTCCCTCTCTCTCTCTCTCCTTACGTGCTGGTCTTGCCTCCCTCCCTCTCTCCTTACGTGCTGGTCTTGCCTCCCTCCCTCCCTCTCTCCTTACGTGCTGGTCTTGCCTCCCTCCCTCCCTCCCTGCTCCCTCTCTCTCTCCCTACGTGCTGGTCTTGCCTCCCTCCATCCCTCTCTCTCTCCCTACGTGCTGGTCTTGCCTCCCTCCCTCCCTCTCTCTCTCCTTACGTGCTGGTCTTCCCTCCCTCTCTCCTTACGTGCTGGTCTTCCCTCCCTCTCTCTCTCCTTACGTGCTGGTCTTGCCTCCCTGCCTCCCTCTCTCTCTCCTTACGTGCTGGTCTTGCCTCCCTGCCTCCCTCTCTCTCTCCTTACGTGCTGGTCTTGCCTCCCTCCCTCCCTCTCTCTCTACGTGCTGGTCTTGCCTCCCTCCCTCCCTCTCTCCTTACGTGCTGGTCTTGCCTCCCTCTGCGATCGCCACAGTAGAGTCATGTGATGTCCAGGCCAGACGGTTCCCGCTGTGGGAGAAACAGACCCCGTGGACCCATCCCCCTCCAGCCCCCTCTCCAGCCCCCTCTCCAGCCCCCCCTGAGGGCCCAGACTCAAACAGCACCTCCCCAAAGGGCATCTTGGACCCCCACACTGTGGGGCCGGGCTTCTCCTCCACCTCCTTGATGTAGGCCGAGAACACCCTGGGGGAGAGGGAAGAGAATTAAGTAGAGTAGAGTAGAGTCTTGAGTAGAGTAGAGTAGAGTCTTGAGGAGAGGAGTAGAGTAGAGTAGAGTCTTGAGGAGAGGAGTAGAGTAGAGTAGAGTCTTGAGGAGAGGAGTAGAGTAGAGTAGAGTCTTGAGGAGAGGAGTAGAGTCTTGAGGAGAGGAGTAGAGTAGAGTCTTGAGGAGAGGAGTAGAGTAGAGTCTTGAGGAGAGGAGTAGAGTAGAGTCTTGAGGAGAGGAGTAGAGTCTTGAGGAGAGGAGTAGAGTAGAGTCTTGAGGAGAGGAGTAGAGTAGGGTCTTGAGGAGAGGAGTAGAGTAGAGTCTTGAGGAGAGGAGTAGAGTAGAGTCTTGAGGAGAGGAGTAGAGTAGAGTCTTGAGGAGAGGAGTAGAGTAGAGTCTTGAGGAGTAGAGTAGAGTCTTGAGGAGTAGAGTAGAGTCTTGAGGAGAAGAGTAGAGTAGAGTCTTGAGGAGAGGAGTAGAGTAGAGTCTTGAGGAGAGGAGTAGAGTAGAGTAGAGTCTTGAGGAGAGGAGTAGAGTAGAGTCTTGAGGAGAGGAGTAGGGGAGTGGAGTGGAGAGGAGAGTTGAATGATTAAAGTGATTTCACTCTTGAAGTATGGTTGAAACATGGTCTCTGACGGTCTGTCTCTCTCTACCTGCATTTGAAGTCACAGGATCCAGCCGCCAGCAGCACGTTGTTAGGATGCCAGTCCAGACTGAGGATGGTGGAGCGAATCGGCTTCTTGATGTGCTTACAGACCCACCTGGGAATAACAGGGTTGAAACGTGGTTGAAGGAAGTACTGCACTGTGTAGGCCAGGGCTAGGATGGTATTTAGGATGTAGCCTGCTACATAGGCCAGGGACTAGGATGGTATTTAGGATGAAGCCTGCTACATAGGCCAGGGACTAGGATGGTATTTAGGATGAAGCCTGCTACATAGGCCAGGGACTGGGATGGTATTTAGGATGTAGCCTGTTACGTAGGCCAGGGACTAGGATGGTATTTAGGATGAAGCCTGCTACGTAGGCCAGGGACTAGGATGGTATTTAGGATGAAGCCTGCTACATAGGCCAGGGACTAGGATGCAGCCTGTTACATAGGCCAGGGACTAGGATGGTATTTAGGATGAAGCCTGCTACATAGGCCAGGGACTAGGATGGTATTTAGGAGGAAGCCTGTTACATAGGCCAGGGACTAGGATGCAGCCTGTCACATAGGCCAGGGACTAGGATGGTATTTAGGAGGAAGCCTGTTACATAGGCCAGGGACTAGGATGGTATTTAGGATGCAGCCTGTTATAGGCCAGGGAACAAACCTTAAACAGTCAGGTTCTCATTAACATATATAGTTAAACCCAGTCCTGTCTAGTCCTCACCAGTCATTCTCCTGTTCTCTATAACAGATATAGTTAAACCCAGTCCTGTCTAGTCCTCACCAGTCATTCTCCTGTTCTCTATAACAGATATAGTTAAACCCAGTCCTGTCTAGTCCTCACCAGTCATTCTCCTGTTCTCTATAACAGATATAGTTAAACCCAGTCCTGTCTAGTCCTCACCAGTCATTCTCCTGTTCTCAATAACAGATATAGTTAAACCCAGTCCTGTCTAGTCCTCACCAGTCATTCTCCTGTTCTCTATAACAGATATAGTTAAACCCAGTCCTGTCTAGTCCTCACCAGTCATTCTCCTGTTCTCTATAACAGATATAGTTAAACCCAGTCCTGTCTAGTCCTCACCAGTCATTCTCCTGTTCTCTATAACAGATATAGTTAAACCCAGTCCTGTCTAGTCCTCACCAGTCATTCTCCTGTTCTCTATAACAGATATAGTTAAACCCAGTCCTGTCTAGTCCTCACCAGTCATTCTCCTGTTCTCTATAACAGATATAGTTAAACCCAGTCCTGTCTAGTCCTCACCGGTCATTCTCCTGTTCTCTATAACAGATATAGTTAAACCCAGTCCTGTCTAGTCCTCACCGGTCATTCTCCTGTTCTCTATAACAGATATAGTTAAACCCAGTCCTGTCTAGTCCTCACCAGTCATTCTCCTGTTCAAAGTAGCAGATGGATATGAGGCGTGATCCGCTGCCCACAGCAAACTTGTTCTCCCGGGGAGACCAGCTGACGCAGCGAGCGGCCCGGTTGATTCGGAGGATGACCAGGGTGGGCTTCCACACCTCCCCCTTCAGGGACCAGACGTACGCGTTACGATCCGTCCCACAGGTTACGATACGGTTACTCTCTGGAGCCCAGTCTATACCTGGAGAGATGGGAGGGGGACATATAGAGTTACTGTCTGGAGACCAGTCTATACCTGGAGAGATGGGAGGGGGTGGGGACATATAGAGTTACTGTCTGGAGACCAGTCTATACCTGGAGAGATGGGAGGGGGACATATAGAGTTACTGTCTGGAGACCAGTCTATACCTGGAGAGATGGGAGGGGACATATAGAGTTACTGTCTGGAGACCAGTCTATACCTGGAGAGATGGGAGGGGGACATATAGAGTTACTGTCTGGAGACCAGTCTATACCTGGAGAGATGGGAGGGGGACATATAGAGTTACTGTCTGGAGACCAGTCTATACCTGGAGAGATGGGGGGACATAGAGTTACTGTCTGGAGACCAGTCTATACCTGGAGAGATGGGAGGGACATAGAGTTACTGTCTGGAGACCAGTCTATACCTGGAGAGATGGGAGGGGGACATATAGAGTTACTGTCTGGAGACCAGTCTATACCTGGAGAGATGGGAGGGGGACATATAGAGTTACTGTCTGGAGACCAGTCTATACCTGGAGAGATGGGGGGGACATATAGAGTTACTGTCTGGAGACCAGTCTATACCTGGAGAGATGGGGGGGACATATAGAGTTACTGTCTGGAGACCAGTCTATACCTGGAGAGATGGGAGGGGGGACATATAGAGTTACTGTCTGGAGACCAGTCTATACCTGGAGAGATGGGAGGGGGACATATAGAGTTACTGTCTGGAGACCAGTCTATACCTGGAGAGATGGGGGGACATATAGAGTTACTGTCTGGAGACCAGTCTATACCTGGAGAGATGGGAGGGGGACATATAGAGTTACTGTCTGGAGACCAGTCTATACCTGGAGAGATGGGAGGGGGACATATAGAGTTACTGTCTGGAGACCAGTCTATACCTGGAGAGATGGGAGGGGGACATATAGAGTTACTGTCTGGAGACCAGTCTATACCTGGAGAGATGGGAGGGGGGACATATAGAGTTACTGTCTGGAGACCAGTCTATACCTGGAGAGATGGGAGGGGAGGGGGGAACAGGACCAGAAATAAGAACTCTCTAATACATGCCTCTAAAATGTGTGTCTCACCTGTGACCTGTCCGTTGTGCTCCTTCAGTTCATGTATCTTGGTCCACTTGGTCCCATCCTTCTTATAGATATGGACATCATGGTTGTTGGGACACAGAGCAATTTCTACATGGAGAGATCACACTATATATCAGAGGGCTGTTGGTTCATGTGAATGTGATTGCAACAGTATAGCGTGGGAAGCAAGGTCACACTCCTCTCACAGCATCTATGTGTCTGTGTGGCTCTGTCTGTGTCTCTCAGTGTGTCAGTGTGTCTGTCAGCGTCTCTCAGTGTGTCAGTGTCTCTCAGTGTGGCTGTGTCTCTCTGTGGCTGTGTCTCTCTCTGTGGCTGTGTGTCTCTCTGTGGCTGTGTGTCTCTCTGTGGCTGTGTGTCTCTCTGTGGCTGTGTGTCTCTCTGTGGCTGTGTGTCTCTCTGTGGCTGTGTGTCTCTCTGTGGCTGTGTGTCTCTCTGTGGCTGTGTGTCTCTCTGTGGCTGTGTGTCTCTCTGTGGCTGTGTGTCTCTCTGTGGCTGTGTGTCTCTCTGTGGCTGTGTGTCTCAGTGTGTTTCTCCCGTGTCAGAGTTGAAACCGTCAGTTCACCTCCTGTTCCTGTTTGTATGACTCGCACACACTGTGGTTGTGTGTGTGTGTGTGTGTGTGTGTGTGTGTGTGTGTGTGTGTGTGTGTTCTGCCCAGACCTAGCATCCACTTTGAGCAGAAACTGAAGACTCAGATCGAAACAACCAAATATGGAGTTAGTTTCCTGAGCTCTACAGAACACCAAGTCTTCTCTCTCTGAGAGCCCCAGTGTGTGAACACCACCCCTCTCGCTACAACAGGAAATACCTCCAGCCACATGGGAGCCAATCACAGCCCTCCGTCAGACTCACTCAACTTAAGCCTGTTTTTGTTTAAACTTGGATCAATTTCAGTTAGCTTGGTGTGTGTGTGTGTTTCAATAGGTTGTCTATCGAAATTAACTTTACTAGAACTCAGCTTTGTGAGTCTTTTCAACCCCATCGGAGTTGGGTTTCCACTAGTGAGTCTACTTCTGTAGGAGGAAGTCCTATTGACCAATCTGAGAGAGTGTCCTACTCACGGGTCCGGTCCTTGTTCCAGGAGTGGCAGCTGATTGGCTCGAGCAGGAAGCTGTGGTAAGCCATGGCCAATCGAGACAACGCAGAACCAGAAAGTGAGATGAGCCAATGAGAGGCTTCTGTAGTTCCTGTTGAATCCAAATAATAGTTTTTTCACTAGACTGCAACCTCACGCACACTTTAATTGGTCATAAAATCACCATCTAACTGAAAACTTCAGAGAGACAGACAGACAGACAGTGAGGTCTAGGTTGTGTTAATCAGACTGAGGAATGAGAGAGACAGACAGAGAGAGTCAGACAGATAGTCTGATTAACACAAAATAGACCGGACTGAGGAATGCCCCTGTGGCATGAAATGAATGAATGCAGGTCAAAAACACACACTGTGTACAACATAACATCAACACAACGTTGCCTTTTGTGATACAGGAAATGGTCTGTTTAAAGTCGTCTGTCACATGTTGACTCCGCACAGAACAGTGGCGTTTGAGTGTATTCAGGAAACGGGTCACTACAGCTGGAACAAAGTCCCTCTAGCTGCGGACTCTCTCTCTCTCTCTCCCTCCCTCTACGTTGAAAACGTGTCATCTTAGTAACTTTTCCTCGTAGTTTTCTATGTTTTGCGTTGTAAAAAAACGCCTGGTTGTCTGTAATCAGCAAAACCAACCAGACATGTCTGGACATGACCAGTCAGCCGAGAAAACACTTACCCTGAGCCGGAGGGATGAAACGGAAGGAGAGATGAATGGAGAGAACAGAACGCGGACTCTGGCCAGTCGACGCGAACGCTACCGACAGACTGACGGAGAGAGAGAGACGACAGACACTTCTGACGGAGAGGAGGAGGAGGTAGAGAAACTTGCTTCCGCAAAAAGAGGAACAGAGGGAGGGGTGAGGCCAGGGTGGGCGGGCAGGAAGAGAGGGGTGAGGCCGGGGGAGGAAAAACAAACTTCTGCAAAAAAAAAAAAAAAGAGAGAGAAGGGGCTGACGGGAACCGTAGAGGCATAATAACTTGCTTCTGCAAAAAAAGAGAGAAGCGGAGCAGTTGAAAATACTTCTACAGAGAGGAAGGAGTTAAGATAGAAAATTCACATCTGCAACAGAAAAAGGGAGGGAGGGTAGACTAGGGTGGAAGGGAGAGAGGGTCGACTAGGGTGGAAGGGAGGGAGGGAGGGAGGGTCGACTAGGGTGGAAGGGAGGGAGGGAGGGAGGGAGGGAGGGAGGGTCGACTAGGGTGGAAGGGAGGGAGGGAGGGTCGACTAGGGTGGAAGGGAGGGAGGGAGGGTCGACTAGGGTGGAAGGGAGGAGGGAGGGAGGGAGGGTCGACTAGGGTGGAAGGGAGGGAGGGAGGGTCGACTAGGGTGGAAGGGAGGGAGGGAGGGTCGACTAGGGTGGGAGGGAGGGTCGACTAGGGTGGGAGGGAGGGAGGGTCGACTAGGGTGGGAGGGAGGGAGGGAGGGTCGACTAGGGTGGGAGGGAGGGAGGGAGGGTCGACTAGGGTGGGAGGGAGGGAGGGTCGACTAGGGTGGGAGGGAGGGTCGACTAGGGTGGGAGGGAGGGAGGGTCGACTAGGGTGGGAGGGAGGGAGGGTCGACTAGGGTGGGAGGGAGGGAGAGAGGTCGACTAGGGTGGGAGGGAGGGAGAGAGAGAGGGTGACTAGGGTGGGAGGGAGGGAGGGTAGACTAGGGTGGAAGGGAGGGAGGGTAGACTAGGGTGGAAGGGAGGGAGGGTAGACTAGGGTGGGAGGGAGGGAGGGTAGACTAGGGTGGGAGGGTCGACTAGGGTGGGAGGGAGGGAGGGAGGGAGGGTCGACTAGGGTGGGAGGGAGGGAGGGTCGACTAGGGTGGGAGGGAGGGAGGGTCGACTAGGGTGGGAGGGAGGGAGGGTAGACTAGGGTGGGAGGGTCGACTAGGGTGGGAGGGAGGGAGGAGGGTCGACTAGGGTGGGAGGGAGGGAGGGAGGGTCGACTAGGGTGGGAGGGAGGGAGGGTCGACTAGGGTGGGAGGGAGGGAGGGTCGACTAGGGTGGGAGGGAGGGAGGGTCGACTAGGGTGGGAGGGAGGGAGGGTCGACTAGGGTGGAAGGGAGAGAGGGTCGACTAGGGTGGAAGGGAGAGAGGGTCGACTAGGGTGGAAGGGAGAGAGGGTCGACTAGGGTGGAAGGGAGAGAGGGTCGACTAGGGTGGAAGGGAGGGAGGGTAGACTAGGGTGGAAGGGAGGGAGGGTAGACTAGGGTGGAAGGGAGGGAGAGTAGACTAGGGTGGAAGGGAGAGAGGGTCGACTAGGGTGGAAGGGAGAGAGGGTCGACTAGGGTGGAAGGGAGAGAGGGTCGACTAGGGTGGAAGGGAGAGAGGGTCGACTAGGGTGGAAGGGAGAGAGGGTCGACTAGGGTGGAAGGGAGAGAGGGCTCGACTAGGTGGAAGGGAGAGAGGGTGGAAGGGAGAGAGGGTCGACTAGGGTGGAAGGGAGGGAGGGTCGACTAGGGTGGAAGGGCGAGAGGGTAGCGTCAGCAGTGTAACAGACAGACGACTCAGCAGCGTAACAGACAGACGACTCAGCAGCCTAACAGACAGACGACTCAGCAGCCTGACAGACAGACGACTCAGCAGCCTGACAGACAGACGACTCAGCAGCGTGACAGACAGACGACTCAGCAGCGTGACAGACAGACGACTCAGCAGCCTGACAGACAGACGACTCAGCAGCCTGACAGACAGACGACTCAGCAGCCTGACAGACAGACGACTCAGCAGCCTGACAGACAGACGACTCAGCAGCCTAACAGACAGACGACTCAGCAGCCTAACAGACAGACGACTCAGCAGCCTAACAGACAGACGACTCAGCAGCCTAACAGACAGACGACTCAGCAGCCTAACAGACAGGCTCCACTCAGCAGCCTAACAGACAGACGACTCAGCAGCCTGACAGACAGACGACTCAGCAGCCTGACAGACAGACGACTCAGCAGCCTGACAGACAGACGACTCAGCAGCCTGACAGACAGACGACTCAGTAGTCTGACAGACAGACGACTCAGTAGTCTGACAGACAGACGACTCAGCAGCGTGACAGACAGACGACTCAGCAGCGTGACAGACAGACGACTCAGCAGCGTGACAGACAGACGACTCAGCAGCGTGACAGACAGACGACTCAGCAGCGTGACAGACAGACGACTCAGCAGCGTGACAGACAGACGACTCAGCAGCGTGACAGACAGACGACTCAGTAGCGTAACAGACAGACGACTCAGTAGCGTAACAGACAGACGACTCAGTAGCGTGACAGACGACTCAGTAGCGTGACAGACAGACGACTCAGCAGTGTGACAGACAGACGACTCAGTAGCGTAACAGACAGACGACTCAGCAGTGTGACAGACAGACGACTCAGTAGCGTAACAGACGACTCAGTAGCGTGACAGACAGACGACTCAGCAGTGTGACAGACAGACGACTCAGTAGCGTAACAGACAGACGACTCAGTAGCGTAACAGACAGACGACTCAGTAGTGTGACAGACAGACGACTCAGTAGTGTAAGCGGTTTCTTTATTTATTCTGCAGCTTAACATCTTCCATCTAATGACATAGGAACAAATCCCAAATAGCACCCTAGTTCCTTTACAGTAAACTATTTCTGACCAGGGCCCACAGGGACACAACACAGAGGATAGCCGCTATAGGACCTCTGGTCTAAAGTAGTGCACTATATAGGGAATAGTGTGCCATTTGGTCGCGTGGCTACACAGCACATCCTTCAAATGGTAACTTAGTGTTGTGGTGCCGTAGTGGCTTCAGAGCCAAACACCACATTCCTGTTATTATGACATAAAACCCACTGATGTGGAATGGTACATTACGGGGTCGCCAGGATCACCTATGACCCCTTAGCCTTCATTTACATAAACCATCAACAGTAATGTCACATGTCAGCTCAGAGAGGGTGTCTGTGGCGTGTGTGTAGTCAGTGTGTGTGTAGTCAGTGTGTGTGTGTGTGTAGTCAGTGTGTGTGTGTGTGTGTGTGTAGTCAGTGTGTGTGTGTGTGTGTAGTCAGTGTGTGTGTGTGCAGTCAGTGTGTGTGTGTGCAGTCAGTGTGTGTGTGTGTGTAGTCAGTGCTTTTTAAATCAGACACTTTTCAGCCTGGTCAGACTGTTACTGGACACTTGGGGGTTGTCAGGGTGACGGGGGCGGTGTTTAGCTGGTCCTTCACATGATCCTCAGCCCCTGGATGGACGCCTCCAGACTCTGAAGAGACAACAACACATTGGTCAGTAACAGTCACCAGTCTACGGACTAACTCTGGTCTTCAGCTGGAGGCCATGTTGTCCTCGGTGTGTCTCGGTGTGTCTCGGTGTGTTACCTTGAAGTCCCAGATGGTCATGGCTCCATCGATGCCCGTGGTACAGAACTTACGACAGTCCCTCTGGTCTCCCTCATAGATAGAGACTTGACTGGAGGAGAGACAATATAATAGGGTTAGACAGTCCCTCTGGTCTCCCCATAGAGACAATATAACAGGGTTAGACAGTCCCTCTGGTCTCCCTCATAGAGACTAGAGACAATATAACAGAGTCAGACAGTCCCTCTGGTCTCCCCCATAGAGACAATATAACAGGGTTAGACAGTCCCTCTGGTCTCCCTCATAGAGACTAGAGACAATATAACAGGGTTAGACAGTCCCTCTGGTCTCCCTCATAGAGACTAGAGACAATATAACAGGGTTAGACAGTCCCTCTGGTCTCCCTCAGAGACTAGAGACAATATAACAGGGTTAGACAGTCCCTCTGGTCTCCCTCATAGAGACAATATAACAGGGTCAGACAGTCCCTCTGGTCTCCCCCATAGAGACTAGAGACAATATAACAGGGTCAGACAGTCCCTCTGGTCTCCCCCATAGAGACTAGAGACAATATAACAGGGTCAGACAGTCCCTCTGGTCTCCCCCATAGAGACAATATAACAGGGTCAGACAGTCCCTCTGGTCTCCCCCATAGAGACTAGAGACAATATAACAGGGTCAGACAGTCCCTCTGGTCTCCCCCATAGAGACAATATAACAGGGTCAGACAGTCCCTCTGGTCTCCCTCAGAGACTAGAGACAATATAACAGGGTCAGACAGTCCCTCTGGTCTCCCCCATAGAGACTAGAGACAATATAACAGGGTTAGACAGTCCCTCTGGTCTCCCTCAGAGAGACAATATAACAGGGTTAGACAGTCCCTCTGGTCTCCCCCATAGAGACTAGAGACAATATAACAGGGTCAGACAGTCCCTCTGGTCTCCCCCATAGAGACTAGAGACAATATAACAGGGTCAGACAGTCCCTCTGGTCTCCCCCATAGAGACTAGAGACAATATAACAGGGTCAGACAGTCCCTCTGGTCTCCCCCATAGAGACTAGAGACAATATAACAGGGTCAGACAGTCCCTCTGGTCTCCCCCATAGAGACTAGAGACAATATAACAGGGTCAGACAGTCCCTCTGGTCTCCCTCATAGATACTAGTTCTGGTACAGTGTGTGTCTCAGTGTGTCCTACGTGATGAGTTCTGGTACAGTGTGTGTCTGTGTGTGTGTGTGTGTGTGTGTGTGTGTGTGTGTCCTACGTGATGAGTTCTGGTACAGTGTGTGTGTGTGTGTGTCCTACGTGATGAGTTCTGGTACAGTGTGTGTGTGTGTGTGTGTGTGTGTGTGTGTGTGTCCTACGTGATGAGTTCTGGTACAGTGTGTGTGTGTGTGTGTCCTACGTGATGAGTTCTGGTACAGTGTGTGTGTGTGTGTGTGTGTGTGTGTGTGTCCTACGTGATTGAGTTCTGGTGCAGTGTGTCCAGGGCTGTGTTGCGGTCCTCTGTGGTAGCTCTCTTGTCCATGTTTCTGAAACGTTCCATAGCCGAGATGTTTCTCGTGATGGAAGCTTTAGGAAGGTCCAGCTTAGAGACAAACGTTAGGGACCCTCCGTCATCGCAACGGAACAACATGGGGCAACAGTCATGACCCTGAGGAGAGAGAGAGAGACACAGTCAAGATAAAAACACAGCAGAGAAGCATACATGTTTCCTTTCTGATTTATGACAAGACTCAGTGAGCACAGCCTTGCTATTGAGAGAGGCCGCCGTAGGCAGACCTGGCCTCTCAGGAGAAGACAGGCTATGTGCACACACTGCCCACAGAATGAGGTGGAGACTGAGCTTCCTAACCTCTACTGGGCGAAACACCACAGTGTGCCGTAACAGCAGCAAGATGTGTGACCTGTTGCCACAAGAAAAGGGTCAACCAGTAAAGAACAGACACCATTGCAAACACAACCCCAATATTTATTTATTTTCCCCTTTTGTACTCTTAACCATTTGCATGTCGTTACAACACTGTATAGAGACAAAATATGACATTTCTAATGTCTTTATTATTCTGGAACTTCTGTGAGTGTAATGTTTACTGTTCATTTGTATTGTTTATTTCACTTTTGTTTATTATCTACTTCACTTGCTTTGGCAATGTTAACATATGTTTCCCATGCCAATAAATATATATATCAATGTTAACATATGTTTCCCATGCCAATAAATATATATATATATATCAATGTTAACATATATGCCAATATATATATATATATATATATATATCAATGTTAACATATGTTTCCCATGCCAATAAATATATATATATATATCAATGTTAACATATGTTTCCCATGCCAATAAATATATATATATATATATATATCAATGTTAACATATGTTTCCCATGCCAATAAATATATATATATATATATATATCAATGTTAACATATGTTTCCCATGCCAATAAATATATATATATATATATCAATGTTAACATGTTTCCCATGCCAATATATATATATATATATATATATCAATGTTAACATATGTTTCCCATGCCAATAAATATATATATATCAATGTTAACATGTTTCCCATGCCAATATATATATATATATATATATATATCAATGTAAACATATGTTTCCCATGCCAATAAATATATATATATCAATGTTAACATGTTTCTCATGCCAATATATATATATATATATATATATCAATGTAAACATATGTTTCCCATGCCAATAAATATATATATATATATATCAATGTTAACATATGTTTCCCATGCCAATAAATATATATATATATATATATATATCAATGTTAACATATGTTTCCCATGCCAATAAATATATATATATATATCAATGTTAACATATGTTTCCCATGCCAATAAATATATATATATATATATATATCAATGTTAACATATGTTTCTATGCCAATAAATATATATATATATATATATATATATATCAATGTTAACATGTTTCCCATGCCAATATATATATATATATATATATATCAATGTAAACATATGTTTCCCATGCCAATAAATATATATATCAATGTAAACATATGTTTCCCATGCCAATAAATATATATATCAATGTTAACATGTTTCCCATGCCAATAAATATATATATATCAATGTTAACATGTTTCCCATGCCAATAAATATATATATATATATATATCAATGTTAACATATGTTTCCCATGCCAATAAATATATATATATATATATATATATATATCAATGTTAACATATGTTTCTCATGCCAATAAATATATATATCAATGTAAACATATGTTTCCCATGCCAATAAATATATATATCAATGTTAACATGTTTCCCATGCCAATAAATATATATATATATATATATATATCAATGTTAACATGTTTCTATGCTAATAAATATATATATATATATATATCAATGTTAACATATGTTTCCCATGCCAATATATATATATATATATATATGTAATAAATATATATATATATATATATATATATATATATATATATATATCAATGTTAACATATGTTTCCTATACTAATAAATATATATATATCAATGTTAACATGTTTCATATATATATATATATATATATATATCAATGTAAACATATGTTTCTATACTAATAAATATATATATATATATCAATGTTAACATATGTTTCTATATATATATATATATATATATATATATATATATATATATGTTTCTATAATAATATATATATATATATATATATCAATGTTAACATATGTTTCCCATGCCAATAAATATATATATATATATATATATATATATATATCAATGTAAACATATGTTTCAATATAATATATATATATATATCAATGTAAACATATGTTTCCCATGCCAATAAATAAATATATATATATCAATCAATGTAAACATATGTTTCCCATTAATAAATATATATATATATATATATCAATGTTAACATATGTTTCCCATGCTAATAAATATATATATATATATATATATATATATATATATATATATCAATGTTAACATGTTTCCCATACTAATAAATATATATATATCAATGTTAACATGTTTCCCATACTTAATATATATATATATATATATATATATATCAATGTAAACATATGTTTCTTATGCTAATAAATATATATATATATATATATATATATATCAATGTTAACATATGTTTCTATGCCAATAAATATATATATATATATATATCAATGTAAACATATGTTTCTATGCCAATAAATATATATATATATATCAATGTAAACATATGTTCCTATGCCAATAAATATATATATATATATATATATCAATGTAAACATATGTTTCCCATGCCAATAAATATATATATATATATCAATGTTAACATATGTTTCCCATGCCAATAAATATATATATATCAATGTTAACATGTTTCCCATGCCAATATATATATATCAATGTAAACATATGTTTCCCATGCCAATAAATATATATATCAATGTTAACATGTTTCCCATGCCAATAAATATATATATATCAATGTTAACATGTTTCCCATGCCAATAAATATATATATATATATATATATCAATGTTAACATGTTTCCCATGCCAATAAATATATATATATCAATGTTAACATGTTTCCCATGCCAATAAATATATATATATCAATGTTAACATATGTTTCCCATGCCAATAAAGGCCCCCTGAGTTGAATAGAAAGGAGAGTCTCACCGCTGCCACCACGCTGTTCTCAGAGATGAAGAGAACACTGAGCAGAGGGAGGAAGTCCGTCTTCACCTGAGACGGACTGAAACACACACACACACACACACCCCAACACACACAGACACATCAATGAACAGAGCAACCGAGTTCCACCACACACACAGGTTGAATACACACCGTTAGATAAAACACACTATCCTCCTCCTCCTCCTCCCCAGGGAGA
>CM059812.1:43518715-43573715 GCA_030435695.1 Brachymystax lenok tsinlingensis
CACCAAGAATAACTGTTCCAGAATCTTACTTCACGTCAAGAATAACTGTTCCAGAATCTTACTTCACGTCAAGAATAACTGTTCCAGAATCTTACTTCACGCGTCAAGAATAACTGTTCCAGAATCTTACTTCACGCCAAGAATAACTGTTCCAGAATCTTACTTCACGCCAAGAATAACTGTTCCAGAATCTTACTTCACGTCAAGAATAACTGTTCCAGAATCTTACTTCACGTCAAGAATAACTATTCCAGAATCTTACTTCACGTCAAGAATAACTGTTCCAGAATCTTACTTCACGTCAAGAATAACTGTTCCAGAATCTTACTTCACACCAAGAATAACTGTTCCAGAATCTTACTTCACGTCAAGAATAACTGTTCCAGAATCTTACTTCACGTCAAGAATAACTGTTCCAGAATCTTACTTCACGTCAAGAATAACTGTTCCAGAATCTTACTTCACGTCAAGAATAACTGTTCCAGAATCTTACTTCACGTCAAGAATAACTGTTCCAGAATCTTACTTCACACCAAGAATAACTGTTCCAGAATCTTACTTCACGTCAAGAATAACTGTTCCAGAATCTTACTTCACGTCAAGAATAACTGTTCCAGAATCTTACTTCACGCCAAGAATAACTGTTCCAGAATCTTACTTCACGTCAAGAATAACTGTTCCAGAATCTTACTTCACGTCAAGAATAACTGTTCCAGAATCTTACTTCACGCCAAGAATAACTGTTCCAGAATCTTACTTCACGCCAAGAATAACTGTTCCAGAATCTTACTTCACGTCAAGAATAACTGTTCCAGAATCTTACTTCACGTCAAGAATAACTGTTCCAGAATCTTACTTCACGCCAAGAATAACTGTTCCAGAATCTTACTTCACGCCAAGAATAACTGTTCCAGAATCTTACTTCACGTCAAGAATAACTGTTCCAGAATCTTACTTCACGTCAAGAATAACTGTTCCAGAATCTTACTTCACGCCAAGAATAACTGTTCCAGAATCTTACTTCACATCAAGAATAACTGTTCCAGAATCTTACTTCACGTCAAGAATAACTGTTCCAGAATCTTACTTCACGCCAAGAATAACTGTTCCAGAATCTTACTTCACACCAAGAATAACTGTTCCAGAATCTTACTTCACGTCAAGAATAACTGTTCCAGAATCTTACTTCACGCCAAGAATAACTGTTCCAGAATCTTACTTCACGCCAAGAATAACTGTTCCAGAATCTTACTTCACGTCAAGAATAACTGTTCCAGAATCTTACTTCACACCAAGAATAACTGTTCCAGAATCTTACTTCACGTCAAGAATAACTGTTCCAGAATCTTACTTCACGTCAAGAATAACTGTTCCAGAATCTTACTTCACGCCAAGAATAACTGTTCCAGAATCTTACTTCACGTCAAGAATAACTGTTCCAGAATCTTACTTCACGTCAAGAATAACTGTTCCAGAATCTTACTTCACGTCAAGAATAACTGTTCCAGAATCTTACTTCACGTCAAGAATAACTGTTCCAGAATCTTACTTCACGTCAAGAATAACTGTTCCAGAATCTTACTTCACGTCCAAGAATAACTGTTCCAGAATCTTACTTCACGTCAAGAATAACTGTTCCAGAATCTTACTTCACGTCAAGAATAACTGTTCCAGAATCTTACTTCACACCAAGAATAACTGTTCCAGAATCTTACTTCACGTCAAGAATAACTGTTCCAGAATCTTACTTCACGTCAAGAATAACTGTTCCAGAATCTTACTTCACGTCAAGAATAACTGTTCCAGAATCTTACTTCACGCCAAGAATAACTGTTCCAGAATCTTACTTCACGTCAAGAATAACTGTTCCAGAATCTTACTTCACGTCAAGAATAACTGTTCCAGAATCTTACTTCACGTCAAGAATAACTGTTCCAGAATCTTACTTCACGCCAAGAATAACTGTTCCAGAATCTTACTTCACACCAAGAATAACTGTTCCAGAATCTTACTTCACACCAAGAATAACTGTTCCAGAATCTTACTTCACGCCAAGAATAACTGTTCCAGAATCTTACTTCACGTCAAGAATAACTGTTCCAGAATCTTACTTCACGCCAAGAATAACTGTTCCAGAATCTTACTTCACGTCAAGAATAACTGTTCCAGAATCTTACTTCACACCAAGAATAACTGTTCCAGAATCTTACTTCACGTCAAGAATAACTGTTCCAGAATCTTACTTCACGCCAAGAATAACTGTTCCAGAATCTTACTTCACACCAAGAATAACTGTTCCAGAATCTTACTTCACGTCAAGAATAACTGTTCCAGAATCTTACTTCACGCCAAGAATAACTGTTCCAGAATCTTACTTCACGTCCAAGAATAACTGTTCCAGAATCTTACTTCACATCAAGAATAACTGTTCCAGAATCTTACTTCACGTCAAGAATAACTGTTCCAGAATCTTACTTCACGTCAAGAATAACTGTTCCAGAATCTTACTTCACACCAAGAATAACTGTTCCAGAATCTTACTTCACGCCAAGAATAACTGTTCCAGAATCTTACTTCGTCAAGAATAACTGTTCCAGAATCTTACTTCACGCCAAGAATAACTGTTCCAGAATCTTACTTCACGTCAAGAATAACTGTTCCAGAATCTTACTTCACGCCAAGAATAACTGTTCCAGAATCTTACTTCACCAAGAATAACTGTTCCAGAATCTTACTTCACGTCAAGAATAACTGTTCCAGAATCTTACTTCACGTCAAGAATAACTGTTCCAGAATCTTACTTCACGTCAAGAATAACTGTTCCAGAATCTTACTTCACGTCAAGAATAACTGTTGAAGAATCTTACTTCACGTCAAGAATAACTGTTGAAGAATCTTACTTCACGTCAATAATAACTGTTCCAGAATCTTACTTCACGTCAAGAATAACTGTTCCAGAATCTTACTTCACGTCAAGAATAACTGTTCCAGAATCTTACTTCACGTCAAGAATAACTGTTCCAGAATCTTACTTCACGCCAAGAATAACTGTTCCAGAATCTTACTTCACGTCAAGAATAACTGTTCCAGAATCTTACTTCACGTCAAGAATAACTGTTCCAGAATCTTACTTCACGTCAAGAATAACTGTTCCAGAATCTTACTTCACGTCAAGAATAACTGTTCCAGAATCTTACTTCACGCCAAGAATAACTGTTCCAGAATCTTACTTCACACCAAGAATAACTGTTCCAGAATCTTACTTCACGCCAAGAATAACTGTTCCAGAATCTTACTTCACGTCAAGAATAACTGTTCCAGAATCTTACTTCACGCCAAGAATAACTGTTCCAGAATCTTACTTCACGTCAAGAATAACTGTTCCAGAATCTTACTTCACGCCAAGAATAACTGTTCCAGAATCTTACTTCACGCCAAGAATAACTGTTCCAGAATCTTACTTCACGTCAAGAATAACTGTTCCAGAATCTTACTTCACGCCAAGAATAACTGTTCCAGAATCTTACTTCACGTCAAGAATAACTGTTCCAGAATCTTACTTCACGTCAAGAATAACTGTTCCAGAATCTTACTTCACACCAAGAATAACTGTTCCAGAATCTTACTTCACGTCAAGAATAACTGTTCCAGAATCTTACTTCACGTCAAGAATAACTGTTCCAGAATCTTACTTCACGCCAAGAATAACTGTTCCAGAATCTTACTTCACGCCAAGAATAACTGTTCCAGAATCTTACTTCACGCCAAGAATAACTGTTCCAGAATCTTACTTCACGCCAAGAATAACTGTTCCAGAATCTTACTTCACGCCAAGAATAACTGTTCCAGAATCTTACTTCACGCCAAGAATAACTGTTCCAGAATCTTACTTCACGTCAAGAATAACTGTTCCAGAATCTTACTTCACACCAAGAATAACTGTTCCAGAATCTTACTTCACGTCAAGAATAACTGTTCCAGAATCTTACTTCACGTCAAGAATAACTGTTCCAGAATCTTACTTCACGTCAAGAATAACTGTTCCAGAATCTTACTTCACGCCAAGAATAACTGTTCCAGAATCTTACTTCACACCAAGAATAACTGTTCCAGAATCTTACTTCACGTCAAGAATAACTGTTCCAGAATCTTACTTCACGCCAAGAATAACTGTTCCAGAATCTTACTTCACGCCAAGAATAACTGTTCCAGAATCTTACTTCACGTCAAGAATAACTGTTCCAGAATCTTACTTCACGTCAAGAATAACTGTTCCAGAATCTTACTTCACGTCAAGAATAACTGTTCCAGAATCTTACTTCACACCAAGAATAACTGTTCCAGAATCTTACTTCACACCAAGAATAACTGTTCCAGAATCTTACTTCACGTCAAGAATAACTGTTCCAGAATCTTACTTCACGTCAAGAATAACTGTTCCAAATCTTACTTCACGTCAAGAATAACTGTTCCAGAATCTTACTTCACGTCAAGAATAACTGTTCCAGAATCTTACTTCACACCAAGAATAACTGTTCCAGAATCTTACTTCACGTCAAGAATAACTGTTCCAGAATCTTACTTCACGTCAAGAATAACTGTTCCAGAATCTTACTTCACGTCAAGAATAACTGTTCCAGAATCTTACTTCACGTCAAGAATAACTGTTCCAGAATCTTACTTCACGTCAAGAATAACTGTTGAAGAATCTTACTTCACATCAATAATAACTGTTCCAGAATCTTACTTCACGTCAAGAATAACTGTTCCAGAATCTTACTTCACGTCAAGAATAACTGTTCCAGAATCTTACTTCACGTCAAGAATAACTGTTCCAGAATCTTACTTCACGTCAAGAATAACTGTTCCAGAATCTTACTTCACGTCAAGAATAACTGTTCCAGAATCTTACTTCACGTCAAGAATAACTGTTCCAGAATCTTACTTCACGCCAAGAATAACTGTTCCAGAATCTTACTTCACGTCAAGAATAACTGTTCCAGAATCTTACTTCACGCCAAGAATAACTGTTCCAGAATCTTACTTCACGTTAAGAATAACTGTTCCAGAATCTTACTTCACGTCAAGAATAACTGTTCCAGAATCTTACTTCACGTCAAGAATAACTGTTCCAGAATCTTACTTCACTTCAAGAATAACTGTTGAAGAATCTTACTTCACATCAAGAATAAGTGTTCCAGAATCTTACTTCACGTCAAGAATAACTGTTCCAGAATCTTACTTCACGTCAAGAATAACTGTTGAAGAATCTTACTTCACATCAAGAATAAGTGTTCCAGAATTTTACTTCACGTCAAGAATAACTAATTCTCCTAACCTGCCATGTTAATTCTCCTAACCTGCCATGTTAATTCTCCTAACCTGCCATGTTAATTCTCCTAACCTACCATGTTAATTCATCTATCCTGCCACGTTTACTCACCTAACCTACCATGTTAATTCTCCTAACCTGCCATGTTAATTCTCCTTACCTGCCATGCTAATTCTCCTAACCTGCCATGCTAATTCTCCTAACCTACCATGTTAATTCTCTTAACCTGCCATGTTAATTCTCCTAACCTGCCATGTTAATTCTCCTAACCAACCATGTTAATTCTCCTAACCTGCCATGTTAATTCCCCTAACCTACCATGTTAATTCTCCTAACCTACCATGTTAATTCATCTATCCTGCCACGTTTACTCACCTAACCTACCATGTTAATTCTCCTAACCTGCCATGTTAATTCTCCTAACCTGCCATGCTAATTCTCCTAACCTGCCATGTTAATTCTCCTAACCTACCATGTTAATTCTCTTAACCTGCCATGTTAATTCTCCTAACCTACCATGTGAATTCTCCTAACCTGCCATGTTAATTCTCCTAACCAACCATGTTAATTCTCCTAACCTGCCATGTTAATTCTCCTAACCTACCATGTTAATTCTCCTAACCTGCCATGTTAATTCATCTATCCTGCCACGTTTACTCACCTAGCCTACCATGTTAATTATCCTAACCTGCCATGTTAATTCTCCTAACCATGTAAACAAACCATTTATGGCGACAAATCATCAACAGATTTTCTCAGACATTACCGTGTCCGAATACCACGCTTAGCTGCCAAACGTTCTACATGTTCAGCAGGACGCAATGTTTTTGCAACGTTCGAATAGAAATAGTCTATGTAACTGGAACAAACACGCCTCTCTGACATGTAAAACAAACACCTGGCCCTGAAAATAAGGAATCACATCAGACGCACCCCTGTACTTGCATTCTAAACAGTAGGCTTTTTTTGGGGTATGCAAAAATAGAACGTTTGTGCAATTTCGAAAAAACGTTTTATGCTTTAAATACACGTCATATTCATTAAGGCTTTACATCCAGTCAAATTCCCTGCACACTATTGAGCAGGAGGGGCTGTTCCACTGAGGAAGACGTGGAGGGATGCTAAAGAGCAGGTGGACGTCCCCTGCCAGGGGGAGCCCTCCACTGGATGGTGAGCGGGATGCAGAGGTTAAACGAGCCGGATGTACAGCATAACAACCTGGTTGTCTTGGGGAGAGCATCCAGCATCCAGCTCAGAGTTACATCCAGCATCCAGCATCCAGCTCAGAGTTACATCCAGCATCCAGCTCAGAGTTACATCCAGCATCCAGCATCCAGCTCAGAGTTACATCCAGCATCCAGCTCAGAGTTACATCCAGCATCCAGCTCAGAGTTACATCCAGCATCCAGCTTAGTTACATCCAGCATCCAGCATCCAGCTCAGAGTTACAACCAGCATCCAGCATCCAGCTCAGAGTTACAACCAGCATCCAGCATCCAGCTCAGAGTTGCATCCAGCATCCAGCATCCAACTCAGAGTTACAACCAGCATCCAGCTCAGAGTTACATCCAGGATCCAAGTTGAACAGGATGCATAAGTGCTTAAAAAATGGTTTTAAAGGTTTTAAACAAAATACATTTAAAAAATGAGAAACTTTTACAAATGTCACAGATGTCTTTCGTGATACAAGTCGTGATAGGGTCCAGAGTTGTTCCTTTTGTTGCCCCTAGCGACTGAGAGGAATGACAGGTAGTGGTAGGGTCCAGAGTTGTTCCTGTTGTTGCCCCTAGCGACTGAGAGGAATGACAGGTAGTGGTAGGGTCCAGAGTTGTTCCTTTTGTTGCCCCTAGCGACTGAGAGGAATGACAGGTAGTGGTAGGGTCCAGAGTTGTTCCTGTTGTTGCCCCTAGCGACTGAGAGGAATGACAGGTAGTGGTAGGGCCCAGAGTTGTTCCTGTTGTTGCCCCTAGCGACTGAGAGGAATGACAGGTAGTGGTAGGGCCCAGAGTTGTTCCTGTTGTTGCCCCTAGCGACTGAGAGAAGGAATGACAGGTAGTCGTAGGGTCCAGAGTTGTTCCTGTTGTTGCCCCTAGCGACTGAGAGAAGGAATGACAGGCAATGATAGGGCCCAGAGTTGTTCCTGAGTTGTTCCTCTACCAGGACCCTACAGAAATAATGGAACAGTATCCACTCTCATCCTGTGTCACCCCTGATATAAGAATATTGGGTAGGTGTGGTCCTGGGTCAAAGTTAGCTAGAAGAGGCAGGAAGAGCTGGTCCTAGAACAGTGCTTCGGGTGCTGAAGCCCTAAGCTGGAAGTTTCACTCAAACAGAATTAAACTGATCTTAGATCAGTAATAGGGACTACTTTATCCTACTCCAACCTGCTCCTGTGGGAGTGGCCAGATCCACCTGATCCAGGTGATGTGCTGATTGACCAATGAGGTGACAGGAGTGCCAATCAACACCTCGATACGCTCTCTCTCAACGAGGTTTGAGACTGATATTTGAACGCTGTCTCAACGAGGTCCGGGTCAGAGATTTAACTATCATGACCCTCGACTTATTTCCTGGAGGAAAGGGCCTCATCAATTATTGTGATCATTTTGTGGTTTCTTTTTATCTCTCCTCAGCTGTCCAGCAGAGGCAATGGACACATCATTGAAGTCAGAGGAACCATGTCCTAATCCTCCTCCCTACTTCCTACCAGGTAGAAATCTACAGTACACCCTCCTCTCTCTCTTGTTGTTTCAGTACAGGGTAGAGGAGATGCCCTGAGGATCTCTCTCTTGTTGTTTCAGTCCAGGGTAAAGGAGATGACATAAGGATCTCTCTCTTGTTGTTTCAGTCCAGGGTAGAGGAGATGTCCTGAGGATCTCTCTCTCTTGTTGTTTCAGTCCAGGGTAAAGGAGATGACATGAGGATCTCTCTCTCTCTCGTTTCAGTCCAGGGTAAAGGAGCTGTCCTGAGGATCTCTCTCTCTCGTTGTTTCAGTCCAGGGTAAAGGAGATGACATGAGGATCTCTCTCTTGTTGTTTCAGTCCAGGGTAAAGGAGATGTCACAAGAATTTTGCTATCTCAATTGTTGAACTCCACTATCTCTCAGGCTTTGAATAATTCCCAGAGGTTGTAAGGTTCTGGTTAAGGAAGAATTAGAAACATTCCCAAATCTGCAATAGGTCAGGGTTTTTATTCAGAGAGCTCTGATCTCAAAATGGGAACACAGTCTTTTATATTGTACATACAAATAAACTCCACCCGCTTTAGGCGGCAGTACTTTTCCACAGTGTACATTCATGGCTTTTCACTTTCTGCAACATAATTCAACCTGGACAGTTCCTAGCCGTGCCTCCCTTCCTGAGGTTGGGGAGGCCTCTCTTCTGTAGTTGGTTCCACAAGGAATCCTTTGTTCTCCCAAATACCCCCTTCTTACATTGCAAGATAGTAACACCATGTTCTAGTCTTTAAAAAGTTCTAGACACACACACACACATTATTGAATTATCATTGCATACATTTTCAGTGGCATGTTCTTAGTCATTACTTAAACACATTTCCCTATCAATCCACCCTTTGACTAAATATTATCCACTGAAAATAAAAGAAACAACACCACACGAAACAAAACATTTTATTCATAATGAAAAGTATGGATAAGAAATCTAACGTGAGGTCTATTACTACTTCCAATCGTAACTCTTCTGTTTAAGATTTTCGTTATGATCTTCATTAAATGGACAACATTACTAAACATATAAATTGTTTCATCCAATTCCGGCTCCTCTGGATTAAAACCAACAGCATTCTCTGTCAGTCTAGGAGGCATGTATCTGTCATCCCATCGGTCCGAGTCTGGTAGGGGACCATGAAGCATCATCTGTTGCGTCACCGCCTTTTCCAGAGACCTGGACACGAGACCTCTCACACACGAGATTAAGCAACATCCACATAATACCAGTATAAACATTCCTGCCAGAGCCGCCCCCAATACAGTCTCCACAATAGTCTTCCACTTACCAAACATGTTATCGAACCAACCAGTGAGTAATGATTGACACGCACACCCTTCAGACTGTAGAATAATGATGGACACACACAGCCTTCAGACTGTAGAATAATGATGGACACACACACCCTTCAGACTGTAGAATAATGATGGACACACACACAGCCTTCAGACTGTAGAATAATGATGTAGCCATGTGTTGCAGTTTAGTGGAGAGTAAACAGGATGATAATGATGGACACACACAGCCTTCAGACTGTAGGATAATGATGGACACACACAGCCTTCAGACTGTAGAATAATGATGTAGCCGTGTGTTGCTGTTTAGTGGAGAGTAAACAGGATGATAATGATGGACACACACAGCCTTCAGACTGTAGGATAATGATGTAGCCATGTGTTGCTGTTTAGTGGAGAGTAAACAGGATGATAATGTAAAGATCTGCTCTCTAACCACACGGGTTTCCTCCTCCACCTAGAGATGGCTGCACCTTCATCAGTCACCCCCACCACCCCCTCTACCCATGCCAGATCAGAACACCAACTACCCCTCTTTCACCCATTCTATCCCACACACACACACACACACACACACACACTCTTGAGTCAACTATGTAGGATTAAGACTGTTGATCCATTTAGACTGAGATGGTATCCTTAGTATACCACACCTCTCTATCCAGTTCTCTCAGGTGGTGCTAGCCTGTCCCCCCCCCCACCCTCCAGACAGAGACTTGGATCTAACCCCTTATCTAACCCCCTTGTTCTCTCAGGTTGTGCAAGTCCCCCCAGACAGAGGTTTGTCCAGCACTATGAGTCAGAGCTGGGTGATTCTCCTGGTCTCATCAGATGTCCTTCCTGTCAGAACCAGGTGATGAGTGATGTCACTCACCACGCTGGAACCTTCTCCTGGACCATGTGTCTGGTGTTCATCCTCTGTGGGTGAGGACAGAGAGACACACTCCATCTCCGTTACACACACTCCATCTCAGCTACACACACTCCAGCTCCGTTACACACTCTCCATCTCCGTTACACACTCTCCATCTCAGTTACACACTCTCCATCTCTGTTACACACTCTCCAGCTCAGCTACACACACCCCAGCAGTAGCAGGTATATTCCCTGTTCTCTTCTGTCCCTCCAGGTTGTTCCTAGGCTGCTGTCTGATCCCGTTTTTCCTCAGGAGTTTCAAGGATGCCTATCACACCTGCCCTCGCTGTCGCATGGTCCTTCACATCCACAGGAAGAGCTGTTGCCCCATGACCTCTGACCCCTCCTCTCTGACCCCCCGCCTAGGGTCAGGGCACCCGATCACGCCTGATATGGAGGGGTTGTATATAATGGGTGCGTCCCAAAAGGAATCCTACTCCCTATATAGTGCACTAGACCACTAGTATCTGACGCAGGGCTTATCATCTAGTCTCTATAGCACCGCCTGTTGGTGTCTGACGCAGGGCTTATATCATCTAGTCTCTATAGCACCGCCTGTTGGTGTCTGACGCAGGGCTTATATCATCTAGTCTCTATAGCACCGCCTGTTGGTGTCTGACGCAGGGCTTATATCATCTAGTCTCTATAGCACCGCCTGTTGGTGTCTGACGCAGGGCTTATATCATCTACTCTCTATAGCACCGCCTGTGCCTAATCTGTGATGTTACGTTTTAAACAATGTCTGTCTTTTTCAACCTGTTCTGTAAAGACTTAAATAATAAATTATGCTATTTAACATTTCCCAGTTGCTCTGTGTTATTAGGAATAACTTTTTCAACATGATGAATTATATATATATATATATATATATAATGTGTACCAGTGAGTTTTAGAACACCGACTCATTCAAGGGTTTTTCTTTATTTTATTTTAATTTTTTTATTTCCCCTTTATTTAACCAAGTAGTTCTATCTGATGTCATAATACTGTTTATTTCCCCTTTATTTAACCAGGTAGTTCTATCTGATGTCATAATACTGTTTATTTCCCCTTTATTTAACCAGGTAGTTCTATCTGATGTCATAATACTGTTTATTCCCCCTTTATTTAACCAGGTAGTTCTATCTGATGTCATAATACTGTTTATTTCCTTTATTTAACCAGGTAGTTCTATCTGATGTCATAATACTGTTTATTTCCTTTATTTAACCAGGTAGTTCTATCTGATGTCATAATACTGTTTATTTCCCCTTTATTTAACCAGGTAGTTCTATCTGATGTCATAATACTGTTTATTTCCTTTATTTAACCAGGTAGTTCTATCTGATGTCATAATACTGTTTATTTCCCTTTATTTAACCAGGTAGTTCTATCTATCTGATGTCATAATACTGTTTATTTCCTTTATTTAACCAGGTGGTTCTATCTGATGTCATAATACAGGCAGGCCTGTTGAGAACAAGTTCTCATTTACAACTGCGACCTGGCCAAGATGAAGCAAATCAGTGCGACACAAACAACAACACAGAGTTACACATGGAATAAACAAGCGTACAGTCAAAAACTCCTTCAAGACTGTTGGAAAAGCTATAGGTGACATCTACAATATGGAATCGTTATTAGGAATAACTGTTCAATGTGATTAATGTGTATATAATATATATACATCTACACTGTAGAGCAGTCATGTCATACCTCTGAAACGTTTTCTCACAACATTGACTCATAGTTAGAGAGAGAGAGACGAGAGTTTATTTTGGACAAATTCAGGTAGGATCCCTCCCCGTTTTGCTTCTGTTTGCCTCCTGTTCTGTTTTCTTCTGTTTGGTTCTGTTTTCTTCTGTTTGGTTCTGTTTTCTTCTGTTTGGTTCTGTTTTCCTTTGTTTGGTTCTGTTTGGTTCTGTTTTCTTCTGTTTGGTTCTGTTTTCCTTTGTTTTGTTTGGTTCTGTTTGGTTCTGTTTGCTTCTGTTTGGTTCTGTTTGGTTCTGTTTTCCTTTGTTTGGTTCTGTTTTCTTCTGTTTGGTTCTGTTTTCCTTTGTTTGGTTCTGTTTTCTTCTGTTTTGGTTCTTAGTGAATGCACTCCAGCTGTCTTAGTAGCGCTGTTAGGCCTATAAGTGAAAAAGCAGTGGAATTGGCTTCAAAATCTAGATTTGAATTTTGACCTGGAAGCCAGATCCACTGCTTGGTTTAACTTGTAGTCCATCACTAGTCTTGATCAGTGGTTTCGAAATACCCCTGAAGTACCCTGTAGGCCTGCCTGTTCTGTTGACACTGCCTGGGGATTGACCCTGTTAGGAGTGACCCTTGAGTAGAAGTGTTTTAAATCATCATGATTAGATTAGCGTTATAGAATAATATATTATAAATTATCTAGAGAGTGATACTCCACAGTGTTAAACAACAGATGATCTGGAGAGTGATACTCCACAGTGTTAAACAACAGATGATCTGGAGAGTGATACTCCACAGTGTTAAACAACAGATGATCTGGAGAGGGAGACTCCACAGTATTAAACAACAGATGATCTGGAGAGAGATACTCCATAGTGTTAAACAACATGATCTGGAGAGTGATACTCCACAGTGTTAAACAACAGATGATCTGGAGAGTGATACTCCACAGTGTTAAACAACAGATGATCTGGAGAGAGATACTCCACAGTGTTAAACAACAGATGATCTGGAGAGAGATACTCCACAGTGTTAAACAACATGATCTGGAGAGTGATACTCCACAGTGTTAAACAACAGATGATCTGGAGTGATACTCCACAGTGTTAAACAACAGATGATCTGGAGAGAGATACTCCACAGTGTTAAACAACAGATGATCTGGAGAGAGATACTCCACAGTGTTAAACAACATGATCTGGAGAGTGATACTCCACAGTGTTAAACAACAGATGATCTGGAGTGATACTCCACAGTGTTAAACAACAGATGATCTGGAGAGTGATACTCCACAGTGTTAAATAACAGATGATCTGGAGAGTGATACTCCACAGTGTTAAACAACAGATGATCTGGAGAGAGATACTCCACAGTGTTAAACAACAGATGATCTGGAGAGTGAATCTCCATAGCGTTAAACAACAGTCCCAAAGGTACCCTATTCCCTATATAGTGCACTACTTTCTGCCAGAGTTGTGCTCTGTAGGGTGCCATTCCAGACGTCCCAGAGCCTATTGGCCTGACTGTTGACTGGGGAAAATAGCTATTTTAGTCCCTTCATCCTTTAATTTAATCTTTACCTCTCCACCACATGAGGCAGGCAAACATGGATTACAAGTGTGAGTGTGTGTCTCTCCCTCCCTCTCTCTCTCCTCCATTTGAAGCTACTCTCTCCTCCTCTCTCTCCTCCTCTCTTGCCTCCCCCTCTCTCTCTCCTCCATTTGAAGCTACTCTCTCCTCCTCTCTCTCCTCCTCTCTTGCCTCCTCATCTCTCTCTCCTCCATTTGAAACTACTGGAGTGCACAATGGTCAGTCATTCTATTGACAAGAGAGGTCATTCACACCTTCCCTGTTTGTGTGTGTGTGAGTTTGTGTGTGTGTGTGAGTGTGTGTGTGTGTGTGTGTGTGTGTGTAGGTGTGTGTGTGAGTGTGTGTGTGTTCAGGGGATTTGTCAGGCCACACCCTCTACAGAAGAGGATAAAAAGCGTTCCTGGTGCGTGATTTCCGCTGTAGAGGTGGAGCGGAACGCCCGGTAACGGTTCCCGCTGTCAGGTACTGTGTGACCCTGCATGGCGGAGCATAATCCCGGTGATCCACCCGTTTATTTAACCAGGTAGTTCTATCTGATGTCATAATGCTGTTTATTTCCCCTTTATTTAACCAGGTAGTTCTATCTGATGTCATAATACTGTTTATTTCCCCTTTATTTAACCAGGTAGTTCTATCTGATGTCATAATACTGTTTATTTCCCCTTTATTTAACCAGGTAGTTCTATCTATCTGATGTCATAATACTGTTTATTTCCCCTTTATTTAACCAGGTGGTTCTATCTGATGTCATAATACAGGCAGGCCTGTTGAGAACAAGTTCTCATTTACAACTGCGACCTGGCCAAGATGAAGCAAATCAGTGCGACACAAACAACAACACAGAGTTACACATGGAATAAACAAACATACAGTCAAAAACTCCTTCAAGACTGTTGGAAAAGCTATAGGTGACATCTACAATATGGAATCGTTATTAGGAATAACTGTTCAATGTGATTAATGTGTATATAATATATATACATCTACACTGTAGAGCAGTCATGTCATACCTCTGAAACGTTTTCTCACAACATTGACTCATAGTTAGAGAGAGAGAGACGAGAGTTTATTTTGGACAAATTCAGGTAGGATCCCTCCCCGTTTTGCTTCTGTTTGCCTCCTGTTCTGTTTTCTTCTGTTTGGTTCTGTTTTCTTCTGTTTGGTTCTGTTTTCTTCTGTTTGGTTCTGTTTTCCTTTGTTTGGTTCTGTTTGGTTCTGTTTTCTTCTGTTTGGTTCTGTTTTCCTTTGTTTTGTTTGGTTCTGTTTGGTTCTGTTTGCTTCTGTTTGGTTCTGTTTGGTTCTGTTTTCCTTTGTTTGGTTCTGTTTTCTTCTGTTTGGTTCTGTTTTCCTTTGTTTGGTTCTGTTTTCTTCTGTTTTGGTTCTTAGTGAATGCACTCCAGCTGTCTTAGTAGCGCTGTTAGGCCTATAAGTGAAAAAGCAGTGGAATTGGCTTCAAAATCTAGATTTGAATTTTGACCTGGAAGCCAGATCCACTGCTTGGTTTAACTTGTAGTCCATCACTAGTCTTGATCAGTGGTTTCGAAATACCCCTGAAGTACCCTGTAGGCCTGCCTGTTCTGTTGACACTGCCTGGGGATTGACCCTGTTAGGAGTGACCCTTGAGTAGAAGTGTTTTAAATCATCATGATTAGATTAGCGTTATAGAATAATATATTATAAATTATCTAGAGAGTGATACTCCACAGTGTTAAACAACAGATGATCTGGAGAGTGATACTCCACAGTGTTAAACAACAGATGATCTGGAGAGTGATACTCCACAGTGTTAAACAACAGATGATCTGGAGAGGGAGACTCCACAGTATTAAACAACAGATGATCTGGAGAGAGATACTCCATAGTGTTAAACAACATGATCTGGAGAGTGATACTCCACAGTGTTAAACAACAGATGATCTGGAGAGTGATACTCCACAGTGTTAAACAACAGATGATCTGGAGAGAGATACTCCACAGTGTTAAACAACAGATGATCTGGAGAGAGATACTCCACAGTGTTAAACAACATGATCTGGAGAGTGATACTCCACAGTGTTAAACAACAGATGATCTGGAGAGTGATACTCCACAGTGTTAAACAACAGATGATCTGGAGAGTGATACTCCACAGTGTTAAATAACAGATGATCTGGAGAGTGATACTCCACAGTGTTAAACAACAGATGATCTGGAGAGAGATACTCCATAGTGTTAAACAACAGATGATCTGGAGAGTGATACTCCACAGTGTTAAACAACAGATGATCTAGAGAGTGATACTCCACAGTGTTAAACAACAGATGATCTGGAGAGTGATACTCCACAGTGTTAAACAACAGATGATCTGGAGAGAGATACTCCACAGTGTTAAACAACAGATGATCTGGAGAGTGAATCTCCATAGCGTTAAACAACAGTCCCAAAGGTACCCTATTCCCTATATAGTGCACTACTTTCTGCCAGAGTTGTGCTCTGTAGGGTGCCATTCCAGACGTCCCAGAGCCTATTGGCCTGACTGTTGACTGGGGGGAAAATAGCTATTTTAGTCCCTTCATCCTTTAATTTAATCTTTACCTCTCCACCACATGAGGCAGGCAAACATGGATTACAAGTGTGAGTGTGTGTCTCTCCCCCTCTCTCTCTCCTCCATTTGAAGCTACTCTCTCCTCCTCTCTCTCCTCCTCTCTTGCCTCCCCCTCTCTCTCTCCTCCATTTGAAGCTACTCTCTCCTCCTCTCTCTCCTCCTCTCTTGCCTCCTCATCTCTCTCTCCTCCATTTGAAACTACTGGAGTGCACAATGGTCAGTCATTCTATTGACAAGAGAGGTCATTCACACCTTCCCTGTTTGTGTGTGTGTGAGTTTGTGTGTGTGTGTGTGTGTGTGTGTGTGTGTGTGTGTGTGTGTGTGTGTGTGTAGGTGTGTGTGTGAGTGTGTGTGTGTTCAGGGGATTTGTCAGGCCACACCCTCTACAGAAGAGGATAAAAAGCGTTCCTGGTGCGTGATTTCCGCTGTAGAGGTGGAGCGGAACGCCCGGTAACGGTTCCCGCTGTAGAGGTGGAGCGGAACGCCCGGTAACGGTTCCCGCTGTAGAGGTGGAGCGGAACGCCCGGTAACGGTTCCCGCTGTCAGGTACTGTGTGACCCTGCATGGCGGAGCATAATCCCGGTGATCCACCCGTACCTCTCGGTAATCGACCTGCTCCGTCCACTCCTCTTTCTCCTCTCTCCTCCTCTGTTCATCTGTCCATTCCTTTCCTCCGTCTGTTCAGCTGTAAAACAGAGTTCCTGTCTTACCTTCTCCTCTGCCTGGTCAAGATGCCTTTCATCCCTCCTCCTCCTCCTCCTCCTCCTCCTCCTCCATCCCTCCATCCTCCTTCTCCGTCTCGCGGCCGCCCCCCGTCACAGGGACCGGAACAGGTATGACCACGACGACATCGCCACCACCGCTCCAGGTAACCCCGGTGAGAGCCGGCAAGACTAACTTTACCAGCAATCCGGTGAGGGAACACCTGACCTTTAACAGGCAGCTGGGCAGGAAGAGCCGACCACGCAGCAGACTGCCCACCATCAGGGGGAGAGGTGATTGGCTCTTTGATTTGATTGGTTGATTGATTAATTAAAATGTGTATATATAGTCATGGATATTACTGTAAAGTTTGATCTGTTGTTGTTTTTGTTGTTGTTTTGGTTCAGGTGCAGGGTCGTCAGGGATACAGGTGGAGGGCAGGAACCCCTGGCTACCGTCACACAGACTCCCACTAACTGGCCACAGACTCCCGGTAATGTCACACAGACTCCCACTAACTGGCCACAGACTCCCGGTAATGTCACAGAGACTCCCATTAAGGTCACCGCCGTCCGGTAACGGCTCCACCGGTGGTAGCAGCAGCTTCCCCGCCTCAAGCTCCGGAGAGTCGGTGACACAGGGGGCGGCGTTAGAACAGGACTCACCGTCACCACGGCAAGTACCAATGAAGAGCGACCCGGAGGAAGAGAGAGAACAAGAGGAAGAGGATGAGGAAGAGGAACAGGGGCGTTTCACCCTCACCATAACACCAGAGACTGTGCTCCTGTTGCAGAGGAGGAAAGCTGAGGATCTCAGAGCCAGCAGGATGGGGACTGGAACAGAAAGCAGAGAGGATCTCAGAGCCAGCAGGATGGGGACTGGAACAGAAAGCAGAGAGGATCTCAGAGCCAGCAGGATGGGGACTGGAACAGAAAGCAGAGAGGATCTCAGAGCCAGCAGGATGGGGACTAGAACAGAAAGCAGAGAGGATCTCAGAGCCAGCAGGATGGGGACTGGAACAGAAAGCAGAGAGGATCTCAGAGCCAGCAGGATGGGGACTGGAACAGAAAGCAGAGAGGATCTCAGAGCCAGCAGGATGGGGACTAGAACAAAGAGCAGTGAGAAGCTCCAAGCCAGCAGGATGGGGACTGGAACAGAAAGCAGAGAGGATCTCAGAGCCAGCAGGATGGGGACTGGAACAGAAAGCAGAGAGGATCTCAGAGCCAGCAGGATGGGGACTAGAACAAAGAGCAGTGAGAAGCTCCAAGCCAGCAGGATGGGGACTAGAACAAAGAGCAGTGAGAAGCTCCAAGCCAGCAGGATGGGGACTAGAACAAAGAGCAGTGAGAAGCTCCAAGCCAGCAGGATGGGGACTAGAACAAAGAGCAGTGAGAAGCTCCAAGCCAGCAGGATGGGGACTAGAACAAAGAGCAGTGAGAAGTTCCAAGCCAGCAGGATGGGGACTAGAACAAAGAGCAGTGAGAAGCTCCAAGCCAGCAGGATGGGGACTAGAACAAAGAGCATTGAGAAGCTCCAAGCCAGCAGGATGGGGACTAGAACAAAGAGCAGTGAGAAGTTCCAAGCCAGCAGGATGGGGACTAGAACAAAGAGCAGTGAGAAGCTCCAAGCCAGCAGGATGGGGACTAGAACAAAGAGCATTGAGAAGCTCCAAGCCAGCAGGATGGGGACTAGAACAGGAAGGAGCGCTCTGGCGGAATCCCGACTCAGAAGCTCCAACAGCAACATTGCCATTCCCAAACGGACTCCGGCAACGTCACGCCGAGGGAATTCTGGAAATACCGGTACTACCGGCCCACTGGACAGCATTAGAAGCGGTAGTAACGGTGTCAGAGCCGGAAACGTTAACGGGGACATTAGCCACCTGCTGAAGATATCGCTCCTTAATGATCGTTATAAATACGATGATGTAGAATATGAGGAGGAGGACGGACAGATGGACCAGAGGACAGCCATGAAGTGTACTGAGTGGCTGAGAGGACTGGAGACCGCTATGGGTTAGAGGTCAGGGGTTAGAGGTCATGGGTTATTGAGGAAGAGGATAGCTTTGATTTTGTGTGTGAACTGTCGATAGAGCGTTTTGGGGACCACTGCAGTCCACATTGTTGGATACCTACAGTATGGGTGTCTGGGGCTGATTAGATGGCCTACCTGTCTCCCTGTGGCTGTTTAGATGGACTACCTGTCTACCTGTGGCTGTTTAGATGGACGACCTGTCTACCTGTGGCTGTTTAGATGGACTACCTGTCTACCTGGGGCTGTTTACATGGACTACCTGTCTACCTGTGTCTGGGCTGTTTACATGGACTACCTGTCTACCTGTGTCTGGGCTGTTTAGATGGACTACCTGTCTACCTGTGGCTGTTTAGATGGACTACCTGTCTACCTGGGGCTGTTTACATGGACTACCTGTCTACCTGTGTCTGGGCTGTTTAGATGGACTACCTGTCTACCTGTGGCTGTTTAGATGGACTACCTGTCTACCTGGGGCTGTTTACATGGACTACCTGTCTACCTGTGTCTGGGCTGTTTAGATGGACTACCTGTCTACCTGTGGCTGTTTAGATGGCCTACCTGTCTACCTGGGGCTGTTTAGATGGACTACCTTTCTACCTGTGACTGTTTACATGGACGACCTGTCTACCTGTGGCTGTTTAGATGGACTACCTTTCTACCTGTGGCTGTTTAGATGGACTACCTGTCTACCTGTGGCTGTTTAGATGGACGACCTGTCTACCTGTGGCTGTTTAGATGGACTACCTGTCTACCTGTGGCTGTTTAGATGGACTACCTGTCTACCTGTGGCTGTTTACATGGACTACCTGTCTACCTGTGACTGTTTAGATGGACTACCTGTCTACCTGTGGCTGTTTAGATGGACGACCTGTCTACCTGTGGCTGTTTAGATGGACTACCTGTCTACCTGTGGCTGTTTAGATGGACGACCTGTCTACCTGTGGCTGTTTAGACGGACTACCTGTCTACCTGTGGCTGTTTAGATGGCCTACCTGTCTACCTGGGGCTGTTTAGATGGACTACCTTTCTACCTGTGACTGTTTACATGGACTACCTGTCTACCTGTGGCTGTTTAGATGGACTACCTGTCTACCTGTGGCTGTTTACATGGACTACCTGTCTACCTGTGACTGTTTAGATGGACGACCTGTCTACCTGTGGCTGTTTAGATGGACTACCTGTCTACCTGTGGCTGTTTAGATGGACTACCTGTCTACCTGTGGCTGTTTACATGGACTACCTGTCTACCTGTGACTGTTTAGAAGGACTACCTGTCTACCTGTGACTGTTTAGATGGACTACCTGTCTACCTGTGGCTGTTTAGATGGACTACCTGTCTACCTGTGACTGTTTAGATGGACTACCTGTCTACCTGTGGCTGTTTAGATGGACTACCTGTCTACCTGTGGCTGTTTACATGGACTACCTGTCTACCTGTGACTGTTTAGATGGACTACCTGTCTACCTGTGGCTGTTTAGATGGACTACCTGTCTACCTGTGGCTGTTTAGATGGACTACCTGTCTACCTGTGGCTGTTTAGATGGACTACCTGTCTACCTGTGGCTGTTTAGATGGACTACCTGTCTACCTGTGGCTGTTTAGATGGACTACCTGTCTACCTGTGGCTGTTTAGATGGACTACCTGTCTACCTGTGGCTGTTTAGATGGACTACCTGTCTACCTGTGGCTGTTTAGATGGACTACCTGTCTACCTGTGGCTGTTTAGATGGTCTACCTGTCTACCTGTGACTGTTTAGATGGACTACCTGTCTACCTGGGGCTGTTTAGATGGAGAGTCAACAGTTGACAGGTCCAGTTTCCAGGTAAGGGGTATCAGTTTGGAGCAGGGTTCAGTGGAGGGTCCAGTCTCCAGGTAAGGGGTATCAGTGTGGAGCAGGGTTCAGTGGAGGGTCCAGTCTCCAGGTAAGGGGTATCAGTGTGGAGCAGGGTTCAGTGGAGGGTCCAGTCTCCAGGTAAGGGGTATCAGTGTGGAGCAGGGTTCAGTGGAGGGTCCAGTCTCCAGGTAAGGGGTATCAGTTTGGAGCAGGGTTCAGTGGAGGGTCCAGTCTCCAGGTAAGGGGTATCAGTGTGGAGCAGGGTTCAGTGGAGGGTGTATCCTCTCATTAATCAGCTTAGTGACGTCTCATCCTATTACCGGTCAACTGAACCTCACACCGTGTGTGTGTGTGTGTGTGTGTGTGTGTGTGTGTGTGTGTGTGGTCTTGTTCTCCTACTCTTGTGGGGACCTAAAAGTCCCCATAAGGATAGTAAAACAAGGACAATTCTCACACTAATTAGGGTTAGAGTTAGAACTAAGATCATAATAAGGGTTTAGGGTTACAACTAAGGTCATAATTAGGGTTTAGGGTTAGGGGTTTGGTTTGGGGTTAGGTTTAGGGTTAAGGGTTAAGGTTAGAGAAAATTGGATTTTGAATGGAAAACATTTTTAGGTCCCCATGACAATAGAAAAACAAGTGTGTGTATTTATTATGGATCCCCATTAGTTCCTGCCAAGGCAGCAGCTACTCTTCCTGGGGTTTATTAAGGATCCCCATTACTTCCTGCCAAGGCAGCAGCTACTCTTCCTGGGGTTTATTATGGATCCCCATTAGTTCCTGCCAAGGCAAGCAGCTACTCTTCCTGGGGTTTATTATACATCCCCATTAGTTCCTGCCAAGGCAGCAGCTACTCTTCCTGGGGTTTATTAAGGATCCCCATTAGTTCCTGCCAAGGCAGCAGCTACTCTTCCTGGGGTTTATTAAGGATCCCCATTAGTTCCTGCCAAGGCAGCAGCTACTCATCCTGGGGTTTATTATGGATCCCCATTAGTTCCTACCAAGGCAGCAGCTACTCTTCCTGGGGTTTATTATTGATCCCCATTAGTTCCTGCCAAGGCAGCAGCTACTCTTCCTGGGGTTTATTATACATCCCCATTAGTTCCTGCCAAGGCAGCAGCTACTCTTCCTGGGGTTTATTATTGATCCCCATTAGTTCCTGCCAAGGCAGCAGCTACTCTTTCTGGGGTTTATTATACATCCCCATTAGTTCCTGCCAAGGCAGCAGCTACTCTTCCTGGGGTTTATTATGGATCCCCATTAGTTCCTGCCAAGGCAGCAGCTACTCATCCTGGGGTTTATTATGGATCCCCATTAGTTCCTGCCAAGGCAGCAGCTACTCTTCCTGGGGTTTATTATACATCCCCATTAGTTCCTGCCAAGGCAGCAGCTACTCTTCCTGGGGTTTATTATACATCCCCATTACTTCCTGCCAAGGCAGCAGCTACTCTTCCTGGGGTTTATTATGGATCCCCATTAGTTCCTACCAAGGCAGCAGCTACTCTTCCTGGGGTTTATTATGGATCCCCATTAGTTCCTGTCAAGGCAGCAGCTACTCTTCCTGGGGTTTATTATGGATCCTCATTAGTTCCTGTCAAGGCAGCAGCTACTCTTCCTGGTGTCCAAGCACATTAATCCCCTAGAGTCAATGGAATCAAATTAGCATAATACACAAATCCCTATGAGAATCTGTCCATTTAAACTAGAGATATCTGTTTTTTTTTGCATTGGATGTGTCTCAATTCACCGCCTCTGCCGATGTCGCACTTCCTCATCTGAGGTGAAAGGTGAACAGAGCTAGAACAGTGTTTGTCAGACCATGAGACATCCCAAAAATCCGTCTCCTCACAAAGTCATCTGTAGCGTCCGAACGGTTTGTCCTTCAAAACTGTTATGGAAAGGTGAGACTCTCACGAACACAATGGTGTTCTCCGTTTTGCTCTACGGCCCTCACAAGAGTTTTGGGACTCGTCTGAAGTCGGTACAGCCGATCTGCCAACTTCTGTCTGAACAGTTTGGGCTACACACTAATGAGGTTAGCTAACAGACCATCTGAACAGCCACAGGTAGACAGGTAGTCCATCTAAACAGCCACAGGTAGACAGGTAGACCATCTAAACAGCCCCAGGTAGACCATCTAAACAGCCCCAGGTAGACCATCTAAACAGCCACAGGTAGACCATCTAAACAGCCACAGGTAGACCATCTAAACAGCCACAGGTAGACAGGTAGACCATCTAAACAGCCACAGGTAGACAGGTAGACCATCTAAACAGCCACAGGTAGACAGGTAGTCCATCTAAACAGCCACAGGTAGACAGGTAGACCATCTAAACAGCCACAGGTAGACCATCTAAACAGCCACAGGTAGACAGGTAGACCATCTAAACAGCCACAGGTAGACAGGTCGTCCATCTAAACAGCCACAGGTAGACAGGTAGTCCATCTAAACAGCCACAGGTAGACAGGTAGGCCATCTAAAAAGACAGACACAGGTAGACAGGTAGACCATCTAAACAGCCACAGGTAGAAAGGTAGTCCATCTAAACAGCCACAGGTAGACAGGTAGTCCATCTAAACAGCCCCAGGTAGACAGGTAGACCATCTAAACAGCCACAGGTAGACAGGTCGTCCATCTAAACAGCCACAGGTAGACAGGTCGTCCATCTAAACAGCCACAGGTAGACAGGTCGTCCATCTAAACAGCCCCAGGTAGACAGGTCGTCCATCTAAACAGCCCCAGGTAGACAGGTCGTCCATCTAAACAGCCACAGGTAGACAGGTCGTCCATCTAAACAGCCCCAGGTAGACCGGTAGACCATCTAAACAGCCCCAGGTAGACAGGTAGACCATCTAAACAGCCACAGGTAGACCGGTAGACCATCTAAACAGCCCCAGGTAGACATGTCGTCCATCTAAACAGCCCCAGGTAGACAGGTCGTCCATCTAAACAGCCACAGGTAGACAGGTAGACCATCTAAACAGCCACAGGTAGACAGGTAGACCATCTAAACAGCGACAGGTAGACCATCTAAACAGCCACAGGTAGACAGGTAGTCCATCTAAACAGCCCCAGGTAGACAGGTAGTCCATCTAAACAGCCCCAGGTAGACAGGTCGTCCATCTAAACAGCCACAGGTAGACAGGTAGGCCATCTAAACAGCCCCAGGTAGACAGGTCGTCCATCTAAACAGCCACAGGTAGACAGGTAGGCCATCTAAACAGCCCCAGGTAGACAGGTAGGCCATCTAAACAGCCCCATGGTTAAATATATGTTAAAGAAAGTTTCCTGATCTTTCTTTTATCTCTCAGATATTGGACAGACACTTCAGAACAAACTTCCTTTACATTTGTTGTTCCATGTAGTGAATCTGTTATTCAATGTGTTTCCATGGGTTAATAGCAGTAAGGACTATCTGTTATTCCATGTGTTTCTATTGGCTAACAGCAGTAAGGACTATCTGTTATTCCATGTGTTTCTATTGGCTAACAGCAGTAAGGACTATCTGTTATTCCATGTGTTTCTATTGGCTAAGAGCAGTAAAGACTATCTGTTATTCAATGTTTCTATTGGATAATAGCAGTTTTGATCTACTGCTCTGCTAACTAGCTAGCTAAAGTCTAAAACACTTGGACTACGGAATGGATGCATTAATTTACCCTTTCATAGGGTTATTATGCTAACTAGCTAGCTAAAGTCTAAAACACTTAGACTACGGAATGGATGCATTCATTTAGTTTTCATAGGGTTATTATGCTTTAAAACATGCAAATATACAGAAAATATGAACATTCTGATGTTTTCAGCTATAGTTGTGCACCACTAAGGACCCTTCTCAGATGACGTTGGACCCCCTGAGAAAACTGTGGGAGACCCCACTGAACCAGAAAGAACTTTACCTCGTAAAATCGTACTTTCTGAGACAGAGATATTGAAACTGTAATGTCCTTTTTAAAGGGGTAAAATGTACAAGCAGCCAAATAGGATAGTCACCGATTCTGACCAAATTCACTGAACAGATCAAGATAAACGGACTATTTAAAGATGCACTGTGCAGAAATCTCTCCGCCAATTTCCTGTTTGCTAAAATTCTAATAGTTTGCTTAATTTCCGTTTATGTGACAAAACAAGAATGTGTAGTGCAGAGAATCATTGTACCCACTGGTGTGTATTCGTGGGTGCAAAGGCTTCCCCAAAAAATGGACAAAGAAAAATAAATGGATCTTTCTATTTTTATGTTTCATAATTTTTGTTCAATTCGCAAGAGGCTGAATGTATCTCAGAGAAAGCATCCAAGCGAGCGAAACAGCGCCCCTCTGTCTCTGTTGTGTGTAGGCCATCTATCTGATGCTGTCTGGTCAAAATGAGTATGACATTGTTTGCCGCCTGTAGCATTGAATGCAAGGGAAGCCATAAAGCACTTGCCTTCCCTTGACAAAAACAATGTTAAAATAATAGTCCACCATCTTTGAGCAAAACTGAGTGAACTCAACCGTGAATGGTCCTGGCACACCAAAAAAACAAGTGTCAAGGGAAGTCCCAATAAAATCACATCAATAGTACAATGAAATTAAATGTTGCATCTCGTTGTGTTGTTCTCCGGTGGCAAGCTAGTTAGCTAAAATCTTCACTTTCCTAAATTAGCCGTGGATGGAAATAGGGATTTGGACTTGTGGTTTTACTTCATTCATACCTTGTTGTGCCCCCTGGCCTAAGAGGATGGAAATGCAATATGTAGCTAGATGTAGTAGGCTAACTAGCTGGCCTGGCGCATCGTTGCCCAATGAAACGAAGTTAGGCTTAGCGAGAAAGCATTTTAGCCAGGTAGCCTAGGACAACAAAAACGATGTTGAAATGTTGAAGTTGAAAAGGTGCTGGAATAGTGAAGGCAGCTCCATTTCTCCATTGACTATACACACATGTACACATGGATTTTGTGTTGTAGATATGTGCTAGCAGAGTAGGGGCCTGAGGGCACACACTTAATGTGTTGTGAAATCTGTTGGTAATGTATAGTAATTTTTAAAAAAATTGTATAACTGCCTTAATTTTTTCCTGGACCCCAGGAAGAGTATGGGGATCCATAATAAATACAAATACAAAATATCCCTGTCCGGTTTTGTGATGAACCAAAGGTGTGGTTGAATTTATTCCACTGTGTCTTCTTATTGCCTTCTTATTGCCTATACATCCCGGTGGCAAGGCATATGAACTAAACGGTTACAGAGCGAACAATGCAATTACACTACATTACTAAAAGTATGTGGACACCTGCTCGTCAAAAACATACCAGTGGTTAGAGCGTTGGGCCAGTAACCGCAAGGTTGCTAGACTGAATCCCTGAGCTGACAAGGTAAAAATCTGTCGTTCTGCCCCTGAACAGGGCAGTTAACCCACTGTTCCTAGACCGTCATTGTAAATAAGAATTTGTTCTTAACTGACTTGCCTAGTTAAATAAAGGTTAAATAAAAAAAAATCTATAACAATATGGCCATTATAACCCGATTTGACTTTTGAAACCCCATTAAAATTGCCTTAAAAATCAAAATGTAAGCTGTTATCCGTCCTAACATTATGGTTCAATCTAGCATGGATGATAACCTGCAACAAGCAAACAAAAAAACAAGAACTATTTCCACGTTGGCTGGTCTACTAAAGGGGACCATTTTTTTTTTTTACAAGTATTGAGCAACTTTCTCACTGTAGGCCAGAGTATGAGGCTAAATAATACCTGTTTGTAAACTTCCACCCCCGCGGACAGATTGTTACCCGGGATCCTTTGGGACGTCCATACACTAAAAACCCATACCAACCCTAAGCATAACCTTAACCATGTTATTAAATGTCAATTTTTGTATTGGGGCAGGGCCATTCCGGGGAACCTGATAACACCGCTCCCCTCTGGACAGACACCCTTATGACAGACAGGGGCAGGGATCAACAGTGTTGCTCTATGACGTCCTCGTCCCCAACATCCAATAAAGATGTGAGGATCATTCGCAGTGGCCAATCGTTGTTAAGCATGGTGAGAAATAAGGCGGGGTTTTGTTCAACCAGCAGGTCGCAATGTGTTTAAAAAAAAAATAAAGGAAAATTCTCTCTTGTCGAGAGACTCGTTCAGTTTGTTTAGGAACCGACGACGACTCGTTCAGTTTGTTTAGGAACCGGGGGCGACTCGTTCAGTTTGTTGAGGAACCGACGACGACTCGTTCACTTTGTTTAGGAACCGGGGGCGACGACTCGTTCAGTTTGTTTAGGAACCGGGGGCGACGACTCGTTCAGTTTGTTGAGGAACCGACGACGACTCATTCAGTTTGTTGAGGAACCGACGACGACTCGTTCAGTTTGTTGAGGAACCGACGACGACTCGTTCAGTTTGTTTAGGAACCGACGACGACTCGTTCAGTTTGTTGAGGAACCGACGACGACTCGTTCAGTTTGTTGAGGAACCGACGACGACTCGTTCAGTTTGTTTAGGAACCGGGGGCGACGACTCGTTCAGTTTGTTGAGGAACCGACGACGACTCGTTCAGTTTGTTTAGGAACCGGGGGGGACGACTCGTTCAGTTTGTTGAGGAACCGGGGGGCGACGGCGACGACTCGTTCAGTTTGTTTAGGAACCGGGGGGCGACGACTATCCAGCGTTTAGCCAGCCAATGTTTCCACTATGCGGATCTAGCTTCAACAACAGCTGTGTTTTGGGGTGGGGAAGAGAGAGCGTTTCTTACCGCTAGTTACCAATCATCCGATTACTATTCAATCAATCTATAAAACGGGTGGGGTGTGGGGGATGAACGCTTAATTATTATTATTATTAATTATTATTCTTATTATGGAGGAGAAGAAGAAGGAGAAAGAGGAGGGCGAAGCGGAGATCCAGGAGCACGGTCCCGAACACTGGTTCTCCAAATGGGAGCGGCAGTGTTTGGCCGAGGCGGAGCCGGAGGAGCCGGGCGACGACGAGTCGGACCAGAGCCGCCAGCAGAAACTATGGCATCTTTTCCAGAATTCAGCCACGGCGGTCGCGCAGCTATACAAAGGTCCCGAGTATAGGGCTGTTCAACTTTAACCACACGCTGTGTTTTTCATAGCGCATGAGAGATATTAATTAACGGAGACGTAGCCTGTCCCTAAATGAGCACAAAAACAACAACAACAACAATAACAACAACAACAACAAAAGGCTATCAGATCGGCTGGCAAGGCAACGGACGGCTGTCTTAGCTCGTTGTTGTTGGCAACCATTTTAAAGACTACACTTTGTAGTCCTGTTTAGAAATGTAGCTGATATATATATATATATATATATAAATATATATAAATATAAATGAACTAACATTGTCTTAAGACTTTTTTAAATGTAGACATTTGTCATCTTTAACAATCCTCCTCTGGCTCGTTTTGTCGACGTTAACCCGGCTGCTAGCAGGTCCAGGGAACTTGTCCGTTGGCCTGTTAACAGTAGTGTAGCTACATATATCACAGACACACAACTTTTATTTATTTTTAATATATATTTTGACCCGGTGTACAATCGTACATTTTCTTTTTGTTTTAAACCTTTTTTTTATTTTTTAAAGAAAATGTATTAAATGTCGAGTTTATTTCTTTTGAGACATTTTTGTCTGGAGCTAACTTGCAGCCGTTAGCACAACAAAATGGCGAAGCGCAGGGAGGAGTTCCTTCTTGCGTTGGAAAAAAAAATATAAATAAACTTATTTGTTATTTTTACGACTAAAACTGTTTCTGTTGTCCAAAACACTTAAAACACTTCACCTAGTCTTGGCGAATCAATTTGAACGACCGAGGTGAATTATTATTATTATAACGCTGACAAAAATGCGTTTACTGGGACAAAATGGCGATGTGGGATTATTGACTAATGTGAGCTATCCCGAGTTACTGTAATTAAACTAGTTATTCTAGTTAACTAACAATTTAGTCTACCAGGCCATCAACAATATCCAGGGTGTATTCTACATTCACGTCTTTAGTAAAAAAAAACAACAACAACAACCACTATGCCGTTATAACTAGGATGAGTTATGGGCCCAAGCCAGTGTTCAGCGAGCTAGATCTCTGTGGCTGCTTGCTTTCCTTTGCCATAGGTTTGGGTCTTTGGCATATAAAACACAGTGAAGTCAACTCTCATGCAACTCGGGTCAAGACAACAATGGTGTTGCTTAATAAAGCCAAGCTGAAGCAAGTCGGAAGGGCCGACTAATAGAAAGTTGTCCATTCAAAGTTACGCTTGGCCCTGCAAGAGTCAGTCTTGTCAGAAGGTGACCTGTGTCAGACACAAGCGTGGAATTGATGGCGTGTAATAGTGAATGTCAAGTTGCTCCTGGTTGTGAACGTTTCCTGTTTTGTGTTTTCAGACAGAGTTTGTCAACAACAGGGGCTGTCTCTCTGGGTTCCCTTCCAGAATGCAGCTACTGCCGTCACCAACCTCTACAGAGGTAACTAATGCTGAGTTTAACTTGTTTTTGTTGTCTTGGCTGTGTGACACTGTTGAGTGTCTGTGTTTTACCAGGCTGTGAACTCCCTGCTGCTAACATGGTTTCCCCGGGGACACTCAGATGAACGACAACAAAGTCTACCACCCACACCCTAACCCTATCCCCTCCTCTCTTCCCTAGCCACACACCCGTACTCAGTGCTGTAGCTAGACCAACAGGGTCCTGTTCACTAGGGATGAAATGGAAGCGAACATGCCGACGTGGGGAACCTGTCCCAATAGAAAATGCTTGTTTTTGTTTTCCGTTGCAAGATTCTTCCTACGGTGTGCGCTGTTAAATACACCCCTGTATGCATCTGTGTGAGGGTCAGGGGTGGGGTTGTTTCTACTGAGCTCAGTTTCAATGCTATTAGCGCAGTAAGACATTATGTAAATGTCTTGGAGACTAATTCTACCTGCTATTAGCGCAGTAAGACATTATGTAAATGTCTCGGAGACTAATGCTACCTGCTATTAGCACTATGAGACAGTAAGTCAGTATGTATTGATTTAGCTGTTCTGTGTTGCTGCTCGTCTGCTACTGACTGACTGGTCTTGGTCTATAACACACACTGCTACTGACTGACTGGTCTTAGTCTATAACACACACTGCTACTGACTGACTGGTCTTAGTCTATAACACACTGCTACTGACTGACTGGTCTTAGTCTATAACACACACTGCTACTGACTGACTGGTCTTAGTCTATAACACACACTGCTACTGACTGACTGGTCTTAGTCTATAACACACACTGCTACTGACTGACTGGTCTTAGTCTATAACACACACTGCTACTGACTGACTGGTCTTAGTCTATAACACACACTGCTACTGACTGACTGGTCTTAGTCTATAACACACACTGCTACTGACTGACTGGTCTTAGTCTATAACACACACTGCTACTGACTGACTGGTCTTAGTCTATAACACACTGCTACTGACTGACTGGTCTTAGTCTATAACACACACTGCTACTGACTGACTGGTCTTAGTCTATAACACACACTGCTACTGACTGACTGGTCTTGGTCTATAACACACTGCTACTGACTGACTGGTCTTAGTCTATAACACACACTGCTACTGACTGACTGGTCTTAGTCTATAACACACACCTGCTACTGACTGACTGGTCTTAGTCTATAACACACACTGCTACCGACTGACTGGTCTTACTATAACACACCGCTACTGACTGACTGGTCTTAGTCTATAACACACACTGCTACTGACTGACTGGTCTTAGTCTATAACACACACTGCTACTGACTGACTGGTCTTAGTCTATAACACACACTGCTACTGACTGACTGGTCTTAGTCTATAACACACTGCTACTGACTGACTGGTCTTAGTCTATAACACACACTGCTACTGACTGACTGGTCTTAGTCTATAACACACACTGCTACACGCTACTGACTGACTGGTCTTAGTCTATAACACACACTGCTACTGACTGACTGGTCTTAGTCTATAACACACACTGCTACTGACTGACTGACTGGTCTTGGTCTATAACACTGCTACTGACTGACTGGTCTTAGTCTATAACACACACTGCTACTGACTGACTGGTCTTAGTCTATAACACACTGCTACTGACTGACTGGTCTTAGTCTATAACACACTGCTACTGACTGACTGGTCTTAGTCTATAACACACTGCTACTGACTGACTGGTCTTAGTCTATAACACACACACTGCTACTGACTGACTGGTCTTAGTCTATAACACACTGCTACTGACTGACTGGTCTTGGTCTATAACACACACTGCTACTGACTGACTGGTCTTAGTCTATAACACACACTGCTACTGACTGACTGGTCTTGGTCTATAACACACACTGCTACTGACTGACTGACTGGTCTTAGTCTATAACACACACTGCTACTGACTGACTGGTCTTAGTCTATAACACACACTGCTACTGACTGACTGGTCTTAGTCTATAACACACACTGCTACTGACTGACTGGTCTTAGTCTATAACACACACTGCTACTGACTGACTGACTGACTGACTGGTCTTAGTCTATAACGCACGCCGCTACTGACTGACTGGTCTCAGTCTATAACACACACTGCTACTGACTGACTGGTCTTGGTCTATAACACACACTGCTACTGACTGACTGACTGGTCTTAGTCTATAACACACACTGCTACTGACTGACTGGTCTTAGTCTATAAACACACTGCTACTGACTGACTGGTCTTAGTCTATAACACACTGCTACTGACTGACTGGTCTCAGTCTATAACACACACTGCTACTGACTGACTGGTCTTAGTCTATAACACACACACTGCTACTGACTGACTGGTCTTAGTCTATAACACACACTGCTACTGACTGACTGGTCTTAGTCTATAACACACACTGCTACTGACTGACTGGTCTTAGTCTATAACACACACTGCTACTGACTGACTGGTCTTAGTCTATAACACACTGCTACTGACTGACTGGTCTTAGTCTATAACACACTGCTACTGACTGACTGGTCTTAGTCTATAACACACTGCTACTGACTGACTGGTCTTAGTCTATAACACACACTGCTACTGACTGACTGACTGGTCTTGGTCTATAACACACACTGCTACTGACTGACTGGTCTTAGTCTATAACACACCGCTACTGACTGACTGGTCTTGGTCTATAACACACACTGCTACTGACTGACTGACTGGTCTTAGTCTATAACACACACTGCTACTGACTGACTGGTCTTAGTCTATAACACACACTGCTACTGACTGACTGGTCTTGGTCTATAACGCACTGCTACTGACTGACTGACTGGTCTTAAGCTATAACGCACACTGCTACTGACTGACTGGTCTTAATCTATAACGCACACTGCTACTGACTGACTGGTCTTGGTCTATAACACACACTGACTGACTGGTCTTGGTCTAGCTACTGACTGACTGACTGGTCTTAGTCTATAACACACACTGCTACTGACTGACTGGTCTTAGTCTATAACACACACTGCTACTGACTGACTGGTCTTAGTCTATAACACACTGCTACTGACTGACTGACTGACTGGTCTCAGTCTATAACACACACTGCTACTGACTGACTGGTCTTAGTCTATAACACACACTGCTACTGACTGACTGGTCTTAGTCTATAACACACTGCTACTGACTGACTGGGTCTTAGTCTATAACACACTGCTACTGACTGACTGACTGGTCTTAGTCTATAACACACGCTACTGACTGACTGACTGGTCTTAGTCTATAACACACACTGCTACTGACTGACTGGTCTTAGTCTATAACACACACTGCTACTGACTGACTGGTCTTGGTCTATAACACACACTGCTACTGACTGACTGGTCTTAGTCTATAACACACACTGCTACTGACTGACTGGTCTCAGTCTATAACACACACTGCTACTGACTGACTGGTCTTAGTCTATAACACACTGCTACTGACTGACTGGTCTTAGTCTATAACACACACTGCTACTGACTGACTGACTGGTCTTGGTCTATAACACACACTGCTACTGACTGACTGACTGGTCTTAGTCTATAACGCACACTGCTACTGACTGACTGGTCTTGGTCTATAACGCACACTGCTACTGACTGACTGACTGGTCTTGGTCTATAACACACACTGCTACTGACTGACTGGTCTCAGTCTATAACACACACTGCTACTGACTGACTGGTCTTAGTCTATTACACACACTGCTACTGACTGACTGGTCTTGGTCTATAACGCACTGCTACTGACTGACTGACTGGTCTTAAGCTATAACGCACACTGCTACTGACTGACTGGTCTTAATCTATAACGCACACTGCTACTGACTGACTGGTCTTGGTCTATAACACACACTGCTACTGACTGACTGACTGACTGGTCTCAGTCTATAACACACACTGCTACTGACTGACTGGTCTTAGTCTATAACACACACTGCTACTGACTGACTGGTCTTAGTCTATAACACACTGCTACTGACTGACTGACTGGTCTTAGTCTATAACACACTGCTACTGACTGACTGACTGGTCTTAGTCTATAACACACACTGCTACTGACTGACTGACTGGTCTTAGTCTATAACACACACTGCTACTGACTGACTGGTCTTAGTCTATAACACACTGCTGCTACTGACTGACTGGTCTTGGTCTATAACACACACTGCTACTGACTGACTGGTCTTAGTCTATAACACACTGCTACTGACTGACTTGTCTCAGTCTATTACACACACTGCTACTGACTGACTGGTCTTAGTCTATAACACACTGCTACTGACTGACTGGTCTTAGTCTATAACACACACTGCTACTGACTGACTGACTGGTCTTAGTCTATAACACACACTGCTGCTGACTGACTGGTCTTAGTCTATTACACACACTGCTACTGACTGACTGGTCTCAGGCTATAACGCACACTGCTACTGACTGACTGACTGGTCTTAGTCTATAACACACACTGCTACTGACTGACTGGTCTTAGTCTATTACACACACTGCTACTGACTGACTGGTCTTGGTCTATAACGCACTGCTACTGACTGACTGACTGGTCTTAAGCTATAACGCACACTGCTACTGACTGACTGGTCTTAATCTATAACGCACACTGCTACTGACTGACTGGTCTTGGTCTATAACACACACTGCTACTGACTGACTGACTGACTGGTCTCAGTCTATAACACACACTGCTACTGACTGACTGGTCTTAGTCTATAACACACACTGCTACTGACTGACTGGTCTTAGTCTATAACACACACTGCTACTGACTGACTGACTGACTGGTCTCAGTCTATAACACACACTGCTACTGACTGACTGGTCTTAGTCTATAACACACACTGCTACTGACTGACTGGTCTTAGTCTATAACACACTGCTACTGACTGACTGACTGGTCTTAGTCTATAACACACTGCTACTGACTGACTGACTGGTCTTAGTCTATAACACACACTGCTACTGACTGACTGACTGGTCTTAGTCTATAACACACACTGCTACTGACTGACTGGTCTTAGTCTATAACACACACTGCTACTGACTGACTGGTCTTGGTCTATAACACACACTGCTACTGACTGACTGGTCTTAGTCTATAACACACTGCTACTGACTGACTTGTCTCAGTCTATTACACACACTGCTACTGACTGACTGGTCTTAGTCTATAACACACTGCTACTGACTGACTGGTCTTAGTCTATAACACACACTGCTACTGACTGACTGACTGGTCTTAGTCTATAACACACACTGCTGCTGACTGACTGGTCTTAGTCTATTACACACACTGCTACTGACTGACTGGTCTCAGGCTATAACACACTGCTACTGACTGACTGACTGGTCTTAGTCTATAACACACTGCTACTGACTGACTGACTGGTCTTAGTCTATAACACACACTGCTACTGACTGACTGACTGGTCTTAGTCTATAACACACACTGCTACTGACTGACTGGTCTTAGTCTATAACACACACTGCTACTGACTGACTGGTCTTGGTCTATAACACACTGCTACTGACTGACTGACTGGTCTTAGTCTATAACACACTGCTACTGACTGACTGACTGGTCTTAGTCTATAACACACACTGCTACTGACTGACTGACTGGTCTTAGTCTATAACACACACTGCTACTGACTGACTGGTCTTAGTCTATAACACACACTGCTACTGACTGACTGGTCTTGGTCTATAACACACACTGCTACTGACTGACTGGTCTTAGTCTATAACACACTGCTACTGACTGACTTGTCTCAGTCTATTACACACACTGCTACTGACTGACTGGTCTTAGTCTATAACACACTGCTACTGACTGACTGGTCTTAGTCTATAACACACACTGCTACTGACTGACTGACTGGTCTTAGTCTATAACACACACTGCTGCTGACTGACTGGTCTTAGTCTATTACACACACTGCTACTGACTGACTGGTCTCAGGCTATAACGCACACTGCTACTGACTGACTGACTGGTCTTAGTCTATAACACACACTGCTACTGACTGACTGACTGGTCTTAGTCTATTACACACACTGCTACTGACTGACTGGTCTTAGTCTATAACGCACACTGCTACTGACTGACTGACTGGTCTTAGTCTATAACACACACTGCTACTGACTGACTGGTCTTAGTCTATAACACACACTGCTACTGACTGACTGGTCTTAGTCTATAACACACTGCTACTGACTGACTGGTCTTAGTCTATAACACACACTGCTACTGACTGACTGGTCTTAGTCTATAACACACTGCTACTGACTGACTGGTCTTAGTCTATAACACACACTGCTACTGACTGACTGGTCTTAGTCTATAACACACACTGCTACTGACTGACTGGTCTTGGTCTATAACACACTGCTACTGACTGACTGACTGGTCTTAGTCTATAACACACTGCTACTGACTGACTGGTCTTAGTCTATAACACACACTGCTACTGACTGACTGGTCTTAGTCTATAACACACTGCTACTGACTGACTGGTCTTAGTCTATAACACACTGCTACTGACTGACTGGTCTCAGTCTATAACACACACTGCTACTGACTGACTGGTCTTGGTCTATAACACACTGCTACTGACTGACTGACTGGTCTTAGTCTATAACACACTGCTACTGACTGACTGGTCTTAGTCTATAACACACACTGCTACTGACTGACTGACTGGTCTTAGTCTATAACACACACTGCTACTGACTGACTGGTCTTAGTCTATAACACACACTGCTACTGACTGACTGACTGGTCTTAGTCTATAACACACTGCTACTGACTGACTGACTGGTCTTAGTCTATAACACACTGCTACTGACTGACTGGTCTTAGTCTATAACACACTGCTACTGACTGACTGGTCTTAGTCTATAACACACACTGCTACTGACTGACTGGTCTTAGTCTATAACACACTGCTACTGACTGACTGACTGGTCTTAGTCTATAACACACTGCTACTGACTGACTGGTCTTAGTCTATAACGCACACTGCTACTGACTGACTGGTCTTAGTCTATAACACACTGCTACTGACTGACTGACTGGTCTTAGTCTATAACACACACTGCTACTGACTGACTGGTCTTAGTCTATAACACACTGCTACTGACTGACTGACTGGTCTTAGTCTATAACACACTGCTACTGACTGACTGGTCTTAGTCTATAACACACTGCTACTGACTGACTGGTCTTAGTCTATAACACACTGCTACTGACTGACTGACTGGTCTTAGTCTATAACACACTGCTACTGACTGACTGACTGGTCTTAGTCTATTACACACACTGCTACTGACTGACTGGTCTTAGTCTATAACACACTGCTACTGACTGACTGGTCTTAGTCTATAACACACTGCTACTGACTACTTGACTGCTGACTGACTGACTGTCTTAGTCTATAACACACTGCTACTGACTGACTACTTGACTGACTGGTCTTAGTCTATAACACACTGCTACTGACTGACTGGTCTTAGTCTATAACACACACTGCTACTGACTGACTGGTCTTAGTCTATAACACACTGCTACTGACTGACTGACTGGTCTTGGTCTATAACGCACACTGCTACTGACTGACTGGTCTTAGTCTATAACACACTGCTACTGATTGACTGGTCTCAGTCTATAACACACACTGCTACTGACTGACTGGTCTTAGTCTATAACACACACTGCTACTGACTGACTGACTGGTCTTAGTCTATTACACACACTGCTACTGACTGACTGGTCTTAGTCTATAACACACACTGCTACTGACTGACTGACTGGTCTTAGTCTATAACACACACTGCTACTGACTGACTGGTCTTAGTCTATAACACACTGCTACTGACTGACTGGTCTTGGTCTATAACACACACTGCTACTGACTGACTGGTCTTAGTCTATAACACACTGCTACTGACTGACTTGTCTCAGTCTATTACACACACTGCTACTGACTGACTGGTCTTAGTCTATAACACACTGCTACTGACTGACTGGTCTTAGTCTATAACACACACTGCTACTGACTGACTGACTGGTCTTAGTCTATAACACACACTGCTGCTGACTGACTGGTCTTAGTCTATAACACACTGCTACTGACTGACTGGTCTCAGTCTATAACACACACTGCTACTGACTGACTGGTCTTAGTCTATAACGCACACTGCTACTGACTGACTGGTCTTAGTCTATAACGCACACTGCTACTGACTGACTGGTCTTAGTCTATAACACACACTGCTACTGACTGACTGGTCTTAGTCTATAACACACACTGCTACTGACTGACTGGTCTTAGTCTATAACGCACACTGCTACTGACTGACTGACTGGTCTTAGTCTATAACACACTGCTACTGACTGACTGACTGGTCTTAGTCTATAACACACACTGCTACTGACTGACTGGTCTTAGTCTATAACACACACTGCTACTGACTGACTGGTCTTAGTCTATAACACACTGCTACTGACTGACTGGTCTTAGTCTATAACGCACACTGCTACTGACTGACTGGTCTTAGTCTATAACACACTGCTACTGACTGACTGGTCTTAGTCTATAACACACACTGCTACTGACTGACTGGTCTTAGTCTATAACACACACTGCTACTGACTGACTGGTCTTGGTCTATAACACACTGCTACTGACTGACTGACTGGTCTTAGTCTATAACACACTGCTACTGACTGACTGGTCTTAGTCTATAACACACACTGCTACTGACTGACTGACTGGTCTTGGTCTATAACGCACACTGCTACTGACTGACTGGTCTTGGTCTATAACACACTGCTACTGACTGACTGACTGGTCTTAGTCTATAACACACACTGCTACTGACTGACTGACTGGTCTTAGTCTATAACGCACACTGCTACTGACTGACTGGTCTTAGTCTATAACACACACTGCTACTGACTGGTCTTAGTCTATAACACACACTGCTACTGACTGACTGGTCTTAGTCTATAACACACTGCTACTGACTGACTGGTCTTAGTCTATAACACACTGCTACTGACTGACTGGTCTCAGTCTATAACACACTGCTACTGACTGACTGACTGGTCTTAGTCTATAACACACACTGCTACTGACTGACTGACTGGTCTTAGTCTATAACACACTGCTACTGACTGACTGGTCTTAGTCTATAACGCACACTGCTACTGACTGACTGACTGGTCTTAGTCTATAACACACACTGCTACTGACTGACTGGTCTTAGTCTATAACACACACTGCTACTGACTGACTGGTCTTGGTCTATAACACACTGCTACTGACTGACTGGTCTTGGTCTATAACACACACTGCTACTGACTGACTGGTCTTAGTCTATAACACACTGCTACTGACGGACTGACTGGTCTTAGTCTATAACACACTGCTACTGACTGACTGGTCTTAGTCTATAACACACACTGCTACTGACTGACTGGTCTTAGTCTATAACACACTGCTACTGACTGACTGACTGGTCTTAGTCTATTACACACACTGCTACTGACTGACTGGTCTTAGTCTATAACGCACACTGCTACTGACTGACTGGTCTTAGTCTATAACACACTGCTACTGACTGACTGGTCTCAGTCTATAACACACACTGCTACTGACTGACTGACTGGTCTTAGTCTATAACACACTGCTACTGACTGACTGGTCTTAGTCTATAACGCACACTGCTACTGACTGACTGACTGGTCTTAGTCTATAACGCACACTGCTACTGACTGACTGGTCTTAGTCTATTACACACTGCTACTGACTGACTGACTGGTCTTAGTCTATAACACACACTGCTACTGACTGACTGGTCTTGGTCTATAACACACTGCTACTGACTGACTGACTGGTCTTAGTCTATAACACACTGCTACTGACTGACTGGTCTTAGTCTATAACACACTGCTACTGACTGACTGGTCTCAGTCTATAACACACTGCTACTGACTGACTGACTGGTCTTAGTCTATAACACACACTGACTGACTGGTCTTTGTCTATAACACACACTGCTACTGACTGACTGGTCTTAGTCTATAACACACTGCTACTGACTGACTGGTCTTAGTCTATAACGCACACTGCTACTGACTGACTGGTCTTAGTCTATAACACACACTGCTACTGACTGACTGGTCTTAGTCTATAACACACACTGCTACTGACTGACTGGTCTTAGTCTATAACACACACTGCTACTGACTGACTGACTGGTCTTGGTCTATAACGCACACTGCTACTGACTGACTGGTCTTGGTCTATAACACACTGCTACTGACTGACTGACTGGTCTTAGTCTATAACACACACTGCTACTGACTGACTGGTCTCAGTCTATAACACACACTGCTACTGACTGACTGGTCTTAGTCTATAACACACACTGCTACTGACTGACTGGTCTTAGTCTATAACGCACACTGCTACTGACTGGTCTTAGTCTATAACACACACTGCTACTGACTGACTGGTCTTAGTCTATAACACACACTGCTACTGACTGACTGGTCTTAGTCTATAACACACTGCTACTGACTGACTGACTGGTCTTGGTCTATAACGCACACTGCTACTGACTGACTGGTCTTAGTCTATAACACACTGCTACTGATTGACTGGTCTCAGTCTATAACACACTGCTACTGACTGACTGGTCTCAGTCTATAACACACTGCTACTGACTGACTGACTGGTCTTAGTCTATAACACACTGCTACTGACTGACTGGTCTTAGTCTATAACACACTGCTACTGACTGACTGACTGGTCTTAGTCTATAACACACTGCTACTGACTGACTGGTCTTAGTCTATAACACACTGCTACTGACTGACTGACTGGTCTTAGTCTATAACACACTGCTACTGACTGACTGGTCTTAGTCTATAACACACTGCTACTGACTGACTGACTGGTCTTAGTCTATAACACACTGCTACTGACTGACTGGTCTTAGTCTATAACACACTGCTACTGACTGACTGGTCTCAGTCTATAACACACTGCTACTGACTGACTGACTGGTCTTAGTCTATAACACACACTGCTACTGACTGACTGACTGGTCTTAGTCTATAACACACTGCTACTGACTGACTGGTCTTAGTCTATAACACACTGCTACTGACTGACTGGTCTTAGTCTATAACACACTGCTACTGACTGACTGACTGGTCTTGGTCTATAACGCACACTGCTACTGACTGACTGACTGGTCTTAGTCTATTACACACACTGCTACTGACTGACTGACTGGTCTTAGTCTATAACGCACACTGCTACTGACTGACTGACTGGTCTTAGTCTATAACACACTGCTACTGACTGACTGGTCTTAGTCTATTACACACACTGCTACTGACTGACTGGTCTTAGTCTATAACACACTGCTACTGACTGACTGGTGAAACCTTTTTCCCCCCATTCAGTGGGCGTACCGACCTCTCACCCTCTCTCTCTCCCCCCTAACAGAGTCAGTAGAGTCCCACCAGCGGAGCTATGAGCTGGGGGTCCAGCGGGCGTACCGACCTCTCACCCTCTCTCTCTCTCCCCCCTAACAGAGTCAGTAGAGTCCCACCAGCGGAGCTATGAGCTGGGGGTCCAGCGGCGACCGACCTCTCACCCTCTCTCTCTCTCCCCCCTAACAGAGTCAGTAGAGTCCCACCAGCGGAGCTATGAGCTGGGGGTCCAGCGGGCGTACCGACCTCTCACCCTCTCTCTCTCTCCTCCCTAACAGAGTCAGTAGAGTCCCACCAGCGGAGCTATGAGCTGGGTGTCCAGCGGGCGTACCGACCTCTCACCCTCTCTCTCTCTCCCCCCTAACAGAGTCAGTAGAGTCCCACCAGCGGAGCTATGAGCTGGGGGTCCAGCGGGCGTACCGACCTCTCACCCTCTCTCTCTCTCCCCCCTAACAGAGTCAGTAGAGTCCCACCAGCGGAGCTATGAGCTGGGTGTCCAGCGGGCGTACCAACGTCGTAATAAAGACGTGCTGGCCTGGGTGAAGAAGAGGAGGAGAAACATCCGGAGGGAGGACCTCATCAGCTTTTTGTGCGGCAAGGCCCCGCCTCCACGCAACCCCCGTCGCGACGCACAGACGCCCAAACACGGCCACGCCCTCTCTGTTATGTCACCCAGCAGGCCGCCGCCCACGGAGAGCGGGTCGTCTGTCGAGGCTGACCTGCAGCCCTTCAGAGAGGCCATTGCACTGCACGGTGAGGCAAGGCGGCTGAACCCCGGCAGTAGTCAGGAACAGTCCCTTACGAGGCCTCTCTCAACTCCTCCCAACACAGTCCATATCGTTCATGGAACCAGGGCTGTATTGATGCATTCAAATGATCGCAAAGCCAGCTAGCTACCTAGCCTAACCAACTGACTGGCCATTAGTCCAGCTAGCTACCTAGCCTAACAAACTGACTGGCCATTAGTCCAGCTAGCTACCTAGCCTAACAAACGGACTGGCCATTAGTCCAGCTAGCTACCTAGCCTAACCAACTGACTGGCCATTAGTCCAGCTAGCTACCAAGCCTAACAAACTGACTGGCCATTAGTCCAGCTAGCTACCTAGCCTAACCAACTGACTGGCCATTAGTCCAGCTAGCTACCAAGCCTAACAAACTGACTGGCCATTAGTCCAGCTAGCTACCTAGCCTAACCAACTGACTGGCCATTAGTCCAGCTAGCTACCTAGCCTAACCAACTGACTGGCCATTAGTCCAGCTAGCTACCTAGCCTAACCAACTGACTGGCCATTAGTCCAGCTAGCTACCCAGCCTAACCAACTGACTGGCCATTAGTCCAGCTAGCTACCTAGCCTAACAAACTGACTGGCCATTAGTCCAGCTAGCTACCTAGCCTAACAAACTGACTGGCCATTAGTCCAGCTAGCTACCTAGCCTAACAAACTGACTGGCCATTAGTCCAGCTAGCTACCCAGCCTAACAAACTGACTGGCCATTAGTCCAGCTAGCTACCCAGCCTAACAAACGGACTGGCCATTAGTCCAGCTAGCTACCTAGCCTAACAAACTGACTGGCCATTAGTCCAGCTAGCTACCTAGCCTAACCAACTGACTGGCCATTAGTCCAGCTAGCTACCTAGCCTAACAAACGGACTGGCCATTAGTCCAGCTAGCTACCTAGCCTAACAAACGGACTGGCCATTAGTCCAGCTAGCTACCTAGCCTAACCAACGGACTGGCCATTAGTCCAGCTAGCTACCAAGCCTAACAAACGGACTGGCCATTAGTCCAGCTAGCTACCTAACCTAACCAACTGACTGGCCATTAGTCCAGCTAGCTACCAAGCCTAACAAACTGACTGGCCATTAGTCCAGCTAGCTACCTAGCCTAACAAACTGACTGGCCATTAGTCCAGCTAGCTACCTAGCCTAACAAACGGACTGGCCATTAGTCCAGCTAGCTACTTAGCCTAACAAACGGACTGGCCATTAGTCCAGCTAGCTACCTAGCCTAACAAACGGACTGGCCATTAGTCCAGCTAGCTACCCAGCCTAACCAACTGACTGGCCATTAGTCCAGCTATCTACCTAGCCTAACACTGACTGACTGGCCATTAGTCCAGCTATCTACCTAGCCTAACACTGACTGACTGGCCATTAGTCCAGCTAGCTACCTAGCCTAACAAACTGACTGGCCATTAGTCCAGCTAGCTACCAAGCCTAACAAACTGACTGGCCATTAGTCCAGCTAGCTACCCAGCCTAACAAACTGACTGGCCATTTGTCGAGCTAGCTACCTAGCCTAACAAACGGACTGGCCATTAGTCCAGCTAGCTACCCAGCCTAACAAACTGACTGGCCATTAGTCGAGCTAGCTACCCAGCCTAACAAACTGACTGGCCATTAGTCGAGCTAGCTACCTAGCCTAACCAACTGACTGGTCGATAGTCCAGCTAGCTACCTAGCCTAACAAACTTACTGGCCATTAGTCCAGCTAGCTACCCAGCCTAACAAACTGACTGGCCATTAGTCGAGCTAGCTACCCAGCCTAACAAACTGACTGGCCATTAGTCGAGCTAGCTACCTAGCCTAACGAACGGACTGGCCATTAGTCGAGCTAGCTACCAAGCCTAACAAACTGACTGGCCATTAGTCGAGCTAGCTACCAAGCCTAACAAACTGACTGGCCATTTGTCCAGCTAGCTACCCAGCGTAACAAACTGAATGGCCATTAGTCCAGCTAGCTACCAAGCCTAACAAACTGACTGGCCGTTTGTCGAGCTAGCTACCTAGCCTAACCAACTGACTGGTCGATAGTCCAGCTAGCTACCTAGCCTAACAAACTTACTGGCCATTAGTCCAGCTAGCTACCCAGCCTAACAAACTGACTGGCCATTAGTCGAGCTAGCTACCTAGCCTAACCAACTGACTGGCCGTTTGTCGAGCTAGCTACCAAGCCTAACAAACTGACTGGCCATTAGTCGAGCTAGCTACCTAGCCTAACAAACTGACTGGCCGTTTGTCGAGCTAGCTACCTAGCCTAACAAACTTACTGGCCATTAGTCCAGCTAGCTACCAAGCCTAACAAACTGACTGGCCATTAGTCCAGCTAGCTACCTAGCCTAACACTGACTGACTGGCCATTAGTCCAGCGACTCCATAGGTCAAAACCACCAGATATTGTAGCTCAAACGTTCAAGAAGTCATTAAAATAAAGACTCAGGAGCTCTGCCTTCTTCATGGCGCCATGGCAACCACGGAACTGATTTAATTACATTCCATTGGGATTCTCTCACCCACCTGTGTCTCTAATATTTTGGTGTCAGAGATGTTTACTGACACCTGTGTTATAATCCCCCTTCAGGCCTAAGTATGTCTTTGTAACACCTGTATAATATTCCTCTTATTAATATTGTTGTAATTCCCCTCCAGGCCTGAGTGGGGCGATGGCCAGTATATCCGTTCGCTCCGGTGCCCCTGGCTCCCCGACGCACCTAACGCGCGACGGCCCCGTCACTCCGCAGCTGGGTCGTAACCGTAGGAACGGTCTCCACGACGTCGACCTGAACACCTTCATCGCCGACGAGATGGCGCTCCATTTGGAGAACGCCGCGGCAACCGCTGCAGCCAATAGGAAGAGGGCATCTGCCCAGTGCAGTGATGTCATCACAGACTCGCCCACCCATAAACGCAACCGGATGCTCTGAGTATCCCGGATATCACGCACCGCACACCGACGACACACACACACACACACACACACACACACACACACACACACACACACACACACACACAAGGCACGTTTCACACACACGCGCACACACACACAAATTACACACGCCACGCACACTAGATATTCCTCCTTCGCTGTCGTGGTTGAGCTGATTTGGATGATGACTCATGCACCTGGCCGGCCAATCAAACCCTCCCAACCTGGGCCCCTCCCCCCTCTGTGTTGCTTTCAAATAAAGAAAAAATGTAAATGATTAAAAAAGACACTTATCCCTCCTCCCCATCTGTCATCCCTTCTTCCTGTGTTCCCTCCTCCTCCTCATGGTTGGCATGACAACGATAGCACAAACAGACTGGTAGCTCCACTAGCAGCCTGTCTAGACCACTGGGATGAAACTGTGTTGGTGTTCAGAGTGGGGTGGGGTGGGGGTGGACAGACCTGCCCCCATCCCATTACTAGAGGTGTGTTGAAGAGAGTTGGGGTCCTGAGGCCTAGAAGCCTTCCTGTATAGTAGCCCCTCTCAAGCGCCTGTGTCTGTGGCTCTTGTCTCCCTCCTCTCGATGCGTGTGTGTTGGACAGAACTGCCACTGTGTGTGTGACTGGTCTTTGCCTTTGAGGAAGCTGCTATCTCTGGCACAGCAGGAAGTGCTGGGGTGTGTGTGTGTGTGTGTGTGTGTGTGTGAGTGTGTGTGAGTGTGTGTGTGTGTGAGTGTGTGAGTGAGTGTGAGTTAGCAAGCCTGTGTGTGTGTTCGTTCAGCACAATCCTGACTGGATTCATGTTGTGTTTCTGTTTTGTTTTATAAAGCGCCCCCCAATAGCTCTTCCTGTCTCCTCTCTTTAACCTTTGACCCTAATTCTCCTCTATCTACTGTGTATATACATTATGACAACTAGGTGCTGCTGGCGTATGATGATGCAGACATACATGTGGTACATATTGTAAAAAAATGCAATGCAAAACCATTGAATTGTTCATGTAAAAAATAATGATTCTGGCATTAAACAAACCAAGCTTTTAACTATGAACCGTTTTAATGTTTTCTCTTTTAACCAGGGATGAACATTAAGCCCGCTAGCCTGGGGATAGTGCTGCTCAGACCAGGCTAGTAATAAATGCACCAAACTAGCCCGGGGATAGTGCTGCTCTGACCAGGCTAGTAATAAATGAACCAAACTAGCCCGGGGATAGTGCTGCTCTGACCAGGCTAGTAATAAATGCACCAAACTAGCCCGGGGATAGTGCTGCTCTGACCAGGCTAGTAATAAATGCACCAAACTGGCCCGGGGATAGTGCTGCTCAGACCAGGCTAGTAATAAATGAACCAAACTAGCCTGGGGATAGTGCTGCTCTGATCAGGCTAGTAGTAAATGAACCAAACTAGCCCGGTTGCCAGTGAAATGTCTTCTCATGTATTGCATGGCACATATTTTGGACTTGAACCAGGCTAGTATTAATTGCGGTCTACTAGCCCGGCTGGCCAGTGCTGTTTAGACCAGGCTAGTATTATTTGCGGTCTACTTGCCCGGCTGGCCAGTGCTGTTTAGACCAGGCTAGTATTATTTGCGGTCTACTAGCCCGGCTGGCCAGTGCTGTTTAGACCAGGCTAGTATTATTTGCGGTCTACTAGCCCGGCTGGCCAGTGCTGTTTAGACCAGGCTAGTATTAATTGCGGTCTACTAGCCCAGCTGGCCAGTGCTGTTTAGACCAGGCTAGTATTAATTGCGGTCTACTAGCCCGGCTGGCCAGTGCTGTTTAGACCAGGCTAGTATTATTTGCGGTCTACTAGCCCGGCTGGCCAGTGCTGTTTAGACCAGGCTAGTATTAATTGCGGTCTACTAGCCCAGCTGGCCAATGCCCAAAATCCTTAAATTCCACCACAGTTTTTAACTATGAACGGACTCTTGAGGATTAATCTGTTTTTAACAACTGAACCGTCACGTTTCTGTTGCAGGATAATATCAAAACAGTTATCCAAAGCCACTTCCCTTTCCCTGAGTCGTGTTTAGTTAGCGTGCCGACAAGAGCTTGGGGAACCGAAGATGTAAACAAAAGAAGTCGACAGAAACAGTCCGCAACAACAGTGCCACCGCAGTTCACCTTTATGCCATATGGGGGCGGCAGAGACCAATCTCAAACACCACAGAATCTCCTGTCTCCTCAGACAACAGACACTACAGGATCTCCTGTCTCCTCAGACAACAGACACTACAGGATCTCCTGTCTCCTCAGACAACAGACACTACAGGATCTCCTGTCTCCTCAGACAACAAACACTACAGGATCTCCTGTCTCCTCAGACAACAGACACTACAGAATCTCCTGTCTCCTCAGACAACAGACACCACATAATCTCCTGTCTCCTCAGACACCACATAATCTCCTGTCTCCTCAGACAACAGACACCACAGAATCTCCTTAGACAACAGACACTACATAATCTCCTGTCTCCTCAGACAACAGACACCACATAATCTCCTGTCTCCTCAGAAATCAGACACCACAGAGTCTCCTCAGACAACAGACACCACAGAGTCTCCTTAGACAACAGACACCACAGATTCTCCTGCTCCTTAGACAACAGACACCACATAATCTCCTGTCTCCTCAGACAACAGACACCACATAATCTCCTGTCTCCTCAGAAATCAGACACCACAGAGTCTCCTTAGACAACAGACACCACAGATTCTCCTGCTCCTTAGACAACTGACACCACATAATCTCCTGTCTCCTTAGACAACAGACACCCCATAGTCTCCTCAGACAACAGACACCACATAATCTCCTGTCTCCTCAGACATCAGACACCACAGAGTCTCCTTAGACAACAGACACCACAGAATCTCCTGTCTCCTTAGACAACAGACACCACATAATCTCATGTCTCCTCAGACAACAGACACCACAGAATCTCCTGTCTCCTCAGACAACAGACACCACAGAATCTCCTGTCTCCTCAGACAACAGACACCACAGAATCTCCTCGCCTTAGAAAACAGACACAGGCCCTTCCCCCATTCCATATCACACAGTGCAGAGGGCTTAGAAAGGGATATAAATATGATAATTTGACTACTTTTTCAAACACACCAAATGAAAACAGTAGCCCTCTAGACACTTCAAAGCTTAGAAATGGATAGTTACTAAGAAATATGGTAATTTTATAATTTTACTACTCTACCCTCACAGGCTTTTGGACATGTTCAATGTCTTCTGGTATAGATATACAGTCACTAGACCTGGTATAGATATACAGTCACTAGACCTGGTATAGATATACAGTCACTAGACCTGGTATAGATATACAGTCACTAGACCTGGTATACATATACAGTTACTAGACCTGGTATAGATATACAGTCACTAGACCTGGTATACATATACAGTTACTAGACCTGGTATAGATATACAGTCACTAGACGTGGTATAGATATACAGTCACTAGACCTGGTAGAGATATACAGTCACTAGACCTGGTAGAGATATACAGTTACTAGACCTGGTATAGATATACAGTCACTAGACCTGGTATAGATATACAGTCACTAGACCTGGTATAGATATACAGTCACTAGACCTGGTAGAGATATACAGTTACTAGACCTGGTATACATATACAGTTACTAGACCTGGTATAGATATACAGTCACTAGACCTGGTATAGATATACAGTCACTAGACCTGGTATAGATATACAGTCACTAGACCTGGTATAGATATACAGTTACTAGACCTGGTATACATATACAGTTACTAGACCTGGTATAGATATTCAGTCACTAGACCTGGTATAGATATACAGTCACTAGACCTGGTATAGATATACAGTTACTAGACCTGGTATACATATACAGTTACTAGACCTGGTATAGATATACAGTCACTAGACCTGGTATAGATATACAGTCACTAGACCTGGTATAGATATACAGTCACTAGACCTGGTATACATATACAGTTACTAGACCTGGTATAGATATACAGTCACTAGACCTGGTATAGATCTACAGTTAATAGACCTGGTATAGATATACAGTTACTAGACCTGGTAGAGATATACAGTTACTAGACCTGGTATACATATACAGTTACTAGACCTGGTATAGATATACAGTCACTAGACCTGGTATAGATATACAGTCACTAGACCTGGTATAGATATACAGTTACTAGACCTGGTATACATATACAGTTACTAGACCTGGTATAGATATACAGTCACTAGACCTGGTATAGATATACAGTCACTAGACCTGGTATAGATATACAGTTACTAGACCTGGTATACATATACAGTTACTAGACCTGGTATAGATATACAGTCACTAGACCTGGTATAGATATACAGTCACTAGACCTGGTATAGATATACAGTTACTAGACCTGGTATACATATACAGTTACTAGACCTGGTATAGATATACAGTCACTAGACCTGGTATAGATCTACAGTTAATAGACCTGGTATAGATATACAGTTACTAGACCTGGTATAGATATACAGTTACTAGACCTGGTATAGTTATACAGTTACTAGACCTGGTATAGATCTACAGTTAATAGACCTGGTATAGATATACAGTTACTAGACCTGGTATAGATCTACAGTTAATAAACCTGGTATAGATATACAGTTACTAGACCTGGTATAGATATACAGTTACTAGACCTGGTATACATATACAGTCACTAGACCTGGTATAGATATACAGTCACTAGACCTGGTATAGATCTACAGTTAATAGACCTGGTATAGATATACAGTTACTAGACCTGGTATAGATATACAGTTACTAGACCTGGTATAGTTATACAGTTACTAGACCTGGTATAGATCTACAGTTAATAGACCTGGTATAGATATACAGTTACTAGACCTGGTATAGATCTACAGTTAATAAACCTGGTATAGATATACAGTTACTAGACCTGGTATAGATCTACAGTTACTAGACCTGGTATAGATATACAGTTACTAGACCTGGTATAGATCTACAGTTAATAGACCTGTTATAGACGTTTCTCTAGTTTGATATACAGTCACTAGACCTGGTATAGATATACAGTTACTAGACCTGGTATAGATATACAGTTACTAGACCTGGTATAGATCTACAGTTAATAAACCTGGTATAGATATACAGTTACTAGACCTGGTATAGATCTACAGTTACTAGACCTGGTATAGATATACAGTCACTAGACCTGGTATAGATATACAGTCATCAGACCTGGTATAGATACACAGTTACTAGACCTGGTATAAATACACAGTTACTAGACCTGGTATAGATATACAGTTACTAGACCTGGTATAGATACACAGTTACTAGATCTGGTATAGATATACAGTTACTGGACCTGGTATAGATACACAGTTACTAGACCTGGTATAGACATGTCTTCTCTAGTCTGATCTACAGTTACTAGACCTGGTATAGATATACAGTCACTAGACCTGGTATAGATATACAGTTACTAGACCTGGTATCGATATACAGTTAATAGACCTGGTATAGACATGTCTTCTCTAGTTTGATATACAGCCACTAGACCTGGTATAGATATACAGTCACCAGACCTGGTATAGATATACAGTTACTAGACCTGGTATAAATACACAGTTACTAGACCTGGTATAGATATACAGTTACTAGACCTGGTATAGATACACAGTTACTAGACCTGGTATAGATATACAGTTACTAGACCTGGTATAGATACACAGTTACTAGACCTGGTATAGATATACAGTCACTAGACCTCTTATAGTTATACAGTCACTAGACCTGGTATAGATATACAGTCACTAGACCTGGTATAGCCATGTCTTTTCTAGTCTGATATACAGTCCCTAGACCTCTTATAGTTATACAGTCACTAGACCTGGTATAGATATACAGTCACTAGACCTGGTATAGATACACAGTCACTAGACCTGGTATAGATATACAGTCACTAGACCTGGTATAGATATACAGTCACTAGACCTGGTATAGCCATGTCTTTTCTAGTCTGATATACAGTCACTAGACCTCTTATAGTTATACAGTCACTAGACCTGGTATAGATATACAGTCACTAGACCTGGTATAGATATACAGTCACTAGACCTGGTATAGATACACTGTCGCTAGACCTGGTATAGTTATACAGTCACTAGACCTGGTATAGATATACAGTCACTAGACCTGGTATAGATACACTGTCACTAGACCTGGTATAGTTATACAGTCACTAGACCTGGTATAGATATACAGTCACTAGACCTGGTATAGATATACAGTCACTAGACCTGGTATAGTTATACAGTCACTAGACCTGGTATAGATATACAGTCACTAGACCTGGAGTAGTTATACAGTCACTAGACCTGGTATAGCCATGTCTTTTCTAGTCTGATATACAGTCACTAGACCTCTTATAGTTATACAGTCACTAGACCTGGTATAGATATACAGTCACTAGACCTGGTATAGATACACAGTCACTAGACCTGGTATAGTTATACAGTCACTAGACCTGGTATAGATATACAGTCACTAGACCTGGTATAGATACACAGTCACTAGACCTGGTATAGTTATACAGTCACTAGACCTGGAGTAGTTATACAGTCACTAGACCTGGTATAGCCATGTCTTTTCTAGTCTGATATACAGTCACTAGACCTGGTATAGATATACAGTCACTAGACCTCTTATAGTTATACAGTCACTAGACCTGGTATAGATATACAGTCACTAGACCTGGTATAGATACACAGTCACTAGACCTGGTATAGTTATACAGTCACTAGACCTGGTATAGATATACAGTCACTAGACCTGGTATAGATACACAGTCACTAGACCTGGTATAGTTATACAGTCACTAGACCTGGTATAGATATACAGTCACTAGACCTGGTATAGTTATACAGTCACTAGACCTGGTATAGTTATACAGTCACAAACCTGGTATAGTTATACAGTCACTAGACCTGGTATAGATATACAGTCACTAGACCTGGTATAGTTATACAGTCACTAGACCTGGTATAGATATACAGTCACTAGACCTGGTATAGTTATACAGTCACAAACCTGGTATAGTTATACAGTCACTAGACCTGGTATAGATATACAGTCACTAGACCTGGTATAGTTATACAGTCACAAACCTGGTATAGTTATACAGTCACTAGACCTGGTATAGATATACAGTCACTAGACCTGGTATAGTTATACAGTCACTAGACCTGGTATAGATATACAGTCACTAGACATGGTATAGTTATACAGTCACTAGACCTGGTATAGATATACAGTCACTAGACCTGGTATAGTTATACAGTCACTAGACCTGGTAAAGATATACAGTTACTAGACCTGGTATAGATATACAGTCACTAGACCTGGTATAGACATGTCTTCTCTAGTCTGATGTACAGTCACTAGACCTGGTATAGATATACAGTCACTAGACCTGGTATAGATATACAGTCACTAGACCTGGTATAGCCATGTCTTTTCTAGTCTGATATACAGTCACTAGACCTCTTATAGTTATACAGTCACTAGACCTGTTATAGATATACAGTCACTAGACCTGGTATAGATATACAGTCACTAGACCTGGTATAGCCATGTCTTCTCTAGTCTGATGTACAGTCACTAGACCTCTTATAGTTATACAGTCACTAGACCTGGTATAGATATACAGTCACTAGACCTGGTATAGATATACAGTCACTAGACCTGGTATAGCCATGTCTTCTCTAGTCTGATGTACAGTCACTAGACCTGGTATAGATATACAGTCACTAGACCTGGTATAGCCATGTCTTCTCTAGTCTGATGTACAGTCACTAAGTCTGGTCCTGTTGACCGTAGGGCTACGTTTACAGAAGGGGCCCAATTCTCATTTGTTTCCACTAATTGGTCTTTGTTACCATCAGATCAGTTATTTTTCCTTCCTGGGCAGAAGATCAGAATGTAGTTTTTGCTCCTAAGGCTGTCCAGTACTCATCTTTTCTCCACACACTCCAGGACAGTGACACAGCGATACACACACACACACACACACACACACACACACACACACACACACACACACACACACACACACACACACACACACACACATACTCACGACACACACAGACACACACTCACAGACACACACAGACACACACTCACAACACACACACAGACACACACTCACGACACACAGAGACACACACAGACACACACACAGACACACACACAGACACACAGTCACGACACACACAGACACACACTCACAACACACACACAGACACACACTCACGACACACAGAGACACACACTCACGACACACACACAGACACACACTCACGACACTCACGACACACACAGACACACACTCACGACACACACAGACGCACACTCACAACACACACACAGACACACACTCACGACACACAGAGACACACACTCACGACACACACACAGACACACAGTCACGACACACACAGACACACAGTCACGACACACACAGACACACACTCACGACACACACAGACACACACTCATGGACAGTGGCACAGGGACACAGACACACACTCATGGACACACGGACACTAACCACGTTTTCATCCACAGTTTTCATGAGAGCATAGTCATACCGTCTATAAAAAAAAATCACGACAGCTGTAATGGAAACAGGACGTTTTGGTACAATTTTATAAATGTTGACAGATCATTAGTTAATTTCGACATGGTGGGATCTTTTTGTGTCGGTAAAATTAATTATGCGGTGGAAACTCCTTTATGCGCAAATATTTATATAATAAGCACGATATCTTAGTTAACTAGGAGTCACGTGATGATATGTTGTGTGGTCCTCCCACTATGACTTGGGAACCCATGCAGTTTATTAGGCTACAGATGAAATAAGTTCTGAACTTCACAGGGTAGTGAAAGTGATGAGCTTGATGCTCCTTTCCAATACATTTTGATGGTCTTATTCTGGTGACATGATGATCGACGCTTGGCTGCCATTTGATAAAATAAAATAATATGTCTCTCATCCACAATAATCTCATCATGTAGGTAGCCTACCCACACTGCCTACCAGAACTGCCTACCCACACTGCCTACCCACACTGCCTACCCACACAGCCTACCCGCACTGCCTACCCGCACAGCCTACCCACACAGCCTACCCACACAGCCTACCCACACTGCCTACCCGCACAGCCTACCCACACAGCCTACCCTCACAGCCTACCCGCACTGCCTACCCGCACTGCCTACCCTCACTGCCTACCCTCACAGCCTACCCGCACTGCCTACCCGCACTGCCTACCCTCACAGCCTACCCTCACAGCCTACCCTCACAGCCTACCCGCACTGCCTACCCTCACAGCCTACTCCGACTGCCTACCCGCACTGCCTACCCTCACAGCCTACCCAAGACTGCTCACCCTTCACTGCCTACCCTCACAGCCTCCACCCTGCCAGACTGCTCACCTCAGACTGCCTACCCTCACAGCCTACCCTCACAGACTGCCCTCACAGCCTACCCTCACAGCCTCACTGCCTACCCTCACAGCCTACCCTCACAGCCTACCCGTGACTGCCCACTCCTCACAGCCTACCCGCACTGCCTACCCTTCACTGCCTACCCTCACAGCCTCACCCTACCCTCACAGCCTACCCGCACTGCCTACCCGCACTGCCTACCCTCACAGCCTACCCACACTGCCTACCCGCACTGCCTACCCTCACAGCCTACCCGCACTGCCTACCCTCACAGCCTACCCGCACTGCCTACCCTCACAGTCTACCCGCACTGCCTACCCTCACAGCCTACCCGCACTGCCTACCCTCACAGCCTACCCGCACTGCCTACCCTTCACTGCCTACCCTCACAGCCTACCCGCACTGCCTACCCGCACTGCCCACCCTCACAGCCTACCCAAGACTGCCCACCCGACTGCCCACTCCCTCACAGTCTACCCAAGACTGCCTACCCTCACTGCTACCCTCACTGCCTACCCTCACAGCCTACCCGCACTGCCTACCCTCACAGCCTACCCTCACAGCCTACCCGCACCGCCTACCCTCACTGCCTACCCTCACTGCCTACCCTCACAGCCTACCCGCACTGCCTACCCTCACAGCCTACCCGCACAGCCTACCCTCACAGCCTACCCGCACTGCCTACCCGCACAGCCTACCCTCACAGCCTACCCGCACTGCCTACCCTCACAGCCTACCCGCACTGCCTACCCTCACAGCCTACCCTCACAGCCTACCCGCACCGCCTACCCTCACCGCCTACCCTCACTGCCTACCCTCACAGCCTACCCTCACAGCCTACCCTCACAGCCTACCCTCACAGCCTACCCGCACAGCCTACCCTCCCACCTACCCGCACTACCTACCTGCTGTATCTGCAGCTGTTGGCTAGAGCTCATGTTCCAAGACTAAGCACATTTTGCTAAAACATGTTTTGTTTGTGACAAAAAAAAGTAAAAGTTGAAAATGATATGGAAACGTG
>CM059812.1:43578715-43598715 GCA_030435695.1 Brachymystax lenok tsinlingensis
GTGAGACCTGGTTGAACCACCTATTGTCCAGTTAGTGTAACTGGGTTCATGTTCCTATAAAATATGGATTCAGACATGACACAATGTTCCAGGATGTGTGTGTGTGTGTGGGTCTGTGTGTGTTGACGTCATCTCCCGGAGTGTGTCACTAACAGGTGTGTGTTCTGTCTTCATCTGTCAGCTCTCCTTAACTTCAGCATCATCATCATCCTCACAGGCCGCTGTGTCCGTCCTTCTGATGCAGCCCAACCCTGTATCACACACACACACACACACACACACACACACACACACACACACACACACACACACACACACACACACACACACACACACACACACACACACACACACACACACACACACACACACTGGTATATATATATAGTCCTACTCCCCCAAAGTGCTCGGTTCTGGCACAAAACACTAAAGTAAAACACAGAAGGAGAGTTTTTACAACCTCCCTCCCTCCCCTCCCTCCCTCCCTCCCTCCCTCCCTCCCTCCCTCCCTCCCTCCCTCTTTCTTTTTATTTCTGTCTCTTTTTGTCTTTCTGTTTTTCTTCTCCGTCTCTCCAACACCGCAGGTCAAATGCATAGCTGGCATCTAAACTCACACACACCCAGTGACACACACAGAGTGACACACACACAGGGAGTGTTAAATTACACAGTAGGAGAATCCCTCTGAGTCACTCCAACTAATCTGGCCTGAAGGGGGAGCTCAGGAGACCCACAGACTGTGTCTTTCTCTCTACTGTCTCTCTCTCTCTCTCTCTCTCTCTCTCTCTCTCTCTCTCTCTCTCTCTCTCTCTCTCTCTCTCTCTCTCTCTCTCTCTCTCTCCCTCTCTCTCAATTCAATTCAATTTTAACTTAATAAGGGCTTTATTGGCATGGGAAACATATGTTAACATTGCCAAAGCAACTGAAGTAGATAATATACAAAAGTGAAATAAACAATAAAAATGAACAGTAAACATTACACTCACAGAAGTTCCAGAATAATAAAGACATTACAAATGTCATATTATGTATATATACAGTGTTGTAATGATGTGCAAATAGTTAAAGTACAAAAGGAAAAATAAATAAACATAAATATAGGTTGTATTTAACGGCTCTTTTCTGGATTTTGATAATTAGCGGGTATCGACCTAATTCTGCTCTGAATGCATTATTTGGTGTTTTACGTTGTACTCAGAGGATATTTCTTTGCAGAATTCTGCATGCAGAGACTCAATTTGGTGTTTGTCCCATTTTGTGAATTCATGATTGGTGAGCGGACCCCAGACCTCACAACCATAAAGGGCCATGGGTTCAATAACTGATTCAAGCCAGATCCTAATTGGTATGTCGAATTTTATGTTTCTTTTTGATGGCATAGAAGGCCCTTCTTGCCTTGTCTCTCAGATCGTTCACAGCTTTGTGGAAGTTACCTGTGGCGCTGATGATTAGACCGAGGTACGTATCGTTTTTTTTGTGTGCTCTAGGGGCAACGGTGCCTAGATGGAATTTGTATTCGTGGTCCTGGCAACTGGACCATTATTTTAGTCCGACTGGGCCCAGGTCTGACAGAATCTATACAGGAGACCAAGGTGTGTATCTCTCTCTCTGCTGTGTGTTTGTGCCTTCAGAAAGTCTTCACACCCCTTGATTTATTCCACATTCTGTTGTGTTACAGCCTGAAGTCAAAATTTATTCAAGAAAAAAAAAATAATACTCACCCACCTACACTCAATACCCAATACCCCATAATGACATCACAATAACCCCATAATGACATCACAATAACCCCATAATGACATCACAATAACCCCATAATGACACAGTTAAAACCAGTCCCTCCTGCAGCAAAGCACCCCCACAACATGATGGCCCTGCATGGTCGGTCACCATTCCGTGCTTCACGGTTGGGACGGTGTTCTTCGGGCTTGCAAGCCTCTCCTCTTTTTCCTCCAAACATAACGACGGTCATTATGGCCAAACAGTTCTATTTTTGTTTCATCAGACCAGAGGACATTTCTCCCAAAAGTACGATCTTAAAACAATAAAACGAAAATAAGAAAACAGTGCCGTCTGGTTTGCTTAATATAAAGAATGTGAAATGTTTTATACTTTTACTTTTGATACTTAAGTATAATTAAAGCCAAATACTTTTAAGACTTTTACTCAAGTAGCATTTTACTGAGTGTCTTTCATTTCTACTTGAGTCATTTTCTATTTACTTTTACTCAAGTGTGACATTTGGGTACTTTTCCCACCACTGCCATGATATTTGACCGCCTGAAGTCGGCAGGCTTTGTTTACTGGTTGTTTGGAGCATTGGCACAGAAACCTGTTGGTGGAAAATGTGTTTAATCTTTTTTATATAGTTATAAATACGGCATCAAAATGTTGAATTCGGATTCCCTTCTAGCTGATGATTGTCTGCGTCCGGCTCTGATGGTGACGTCATGTAAACAGGCGGGGAGAGTGAGCTCGTCCGTGGTGGTCGGTGAACCCTCAACCTTCTGTCCCGTAGCCCCCTGCGTGGAATCGACTGTCCTACAAAAAGCATACTGAAGTGGTAAAGCCGATATCCACATTTATAAACACAGGGTCGCTACAGTTCTTGTTATTTATTTTGTTGTTGTAAACATTATTTCAAGTTAATTGTATGAGGGGGTTGTAAAAGTGTAGTGGAAGGTCACGTCAAAATGTTTTTAATGTTGAAGAGACATTTTGATCTGTCATTAACGTCGGAGAAATTACGCGTGACGACTTGAACCCAACCATCCGACTCATCAACAATTTAAAGGGAAACAATATTTAATGCGTGTCTCTGTGCATCTGTCTGTAAGCACGATTGCGTGTGTGTGTGTGTGTGTGTGTGTGTGTGCGTGTGTAAGCATGATTGTGTGTGTGTGTGCGCGTGTGTGTGCATGTGTAAGCATGACCCTGTGTTTTGTGAGCGAGACTACATCTGCTTTAGGGCGACACACAGAGGAGAGTCATACAGTACAGTACAGTACAGCACACACACACACACACACACACACACACACACACACACACACACACACACACACACACACACACACACACACACACACACACACACACACACACACACACACACACACACTCTCAAAGAGGAGGCCTGGGGAGTTCAGCTGCTCTGCCGTGGGCGGTGAATCTTTGTGGAGCGTTGTGCATATTGTGTTGCATTGAAGGCCAAGGCCCTGGGAGAGAGAGGGTGTGTGTGTGAGAGAGAGAACAGAGAGAACATACAGTAAACCCAGCAGCCAGATGAAGATTCATCCTCTCTCTACTTTTCACTGGATCTGCTTTCTAACACCACTGACATTCAGATCAGTCAAACTTCTTGGCTTTAATGTTAATCCACAACTGCATTAACTAAACTAAGAGTTTCCCTGTAAAACACTAGGCTTTAATGTTAACCCAGAACTACATAAACTAAACTAAGTGTTTTCTCCTAAAACACTAGTACAGTGAGGGAAAAAAGTATTTGATCCCCTGCTGATTTTGTACGTTTGCCCACTGACAAAGAAATGATCAGTCTATAATTTTAATGGTAGGTTTATTTGAACAGTGAGAGACAGAATAACAACAAAAAAATCCAGAAAAATGCATGTGAAAAATGTTATGAATGGAATTGCATTTTAATGAGGGAAATAAGTATTTGACCCCTCTGCAAAACATGACTTCGTACTTGGTGGCAAAACCCTTGTTGGCAATCACAGAGGTCAGACGTTTCTTGCAGTTGGCCACCAGATTAGCACACATCTCAGGAGGGATTTTGTCCCACTCCTCTTTGCAGATCTTCTCCAAGTCATTAAGGTTTCGAGGCTGACGTTTGGCAACTAAAACCTTCAGCTCCCTCCACAGATTTTCTATGGGATTAAGGTCTGGAGACTGGCTAGGCCACTCCAGGACCTTAATGTGCTTCTTCTTGGGCCACTCCTTTGTTGCCTTGGCCGTGTGTTTTGGGTCATTGTCATGCTGGAATACCCATCCACGACCCATTTTCAATGCCCTGGCTGAGGGAAGGAGGTTCTCACCCAAGATTTGACGGTACATGGCCCTGTCCATCGTCCCTTTGATGCGGTGAAGTTGTCCTGTCCCCTTAGCAGAAAAACACCCCCAAAGCATAATGTTTCCACCTCCATGTTTGACGGTGGGGATGGTGTTCTTGGGGTCATAGGCAGCATTCCTCCTCCTCAAAAAACGTTGAGTTCAGTTGATGCCAAAAAGCTCAATTTTGGTCACATCTGACAACAACACTTTCACCCAGATGTCCTCTGAATCATTCAGATGTTCATTGGCAAACTTCAGACGGGCATGTATATGTGCTTTCTTGAGCAGGGGGACCTTGCGGGCGCTGCAGGATTTCAGTCCTTCACGGCGTAGTGTGTTACCAATTGTTTTCTTGGTGACTATGGTCCCAGCTGCCTTGAGATCATTGACAAGATCCTCCCGTGTAGTTCTGGGCTGATTCCTCACCGTTATCATGATCATTGCAACTCCACGAGGTGAGATCTTGCATGGAGCCCCAGGCCGAGGGAGATTGACAGTTATTTTGTGTTTCTTCCATTTGCGAATAATCGCACCAACTGTTGTCACCTTCTCACCAAGCTGCTTGGCGATGGTCTTGTAGCCCATTCCAGCCTTGTGTAGGTCTACAATCTTGTCCCTGACATCCTTGGAGAGCTCTTTGGTCTTGGCCATGGTGGAGAGTTTGGAATCTGATTGATTGATTGCTTCTGTGGACAGGTGTCTTTTATACAGGTAACAAACTGAGATTAGGAGCACTCCCTTTAAGAGTGTGCTCCTAATCTCAACTCGTTACCTGTATAAAAGACACCTGGGAGCCAGCAATCTTTCTGATTGAGAGGGGGTCAAATACTTATTTCCCTCATTAAAATGCAAATCAATTTGTAACATTTTTCACATGCGTTTTTCTGAATTTTTTTGTTGTTATTCTGTCTCTCACTGTTCAAATAAACCTACCATTAAAATTATAGACTGATTATTTCTTTGTCAGTGGGCAAACGTACAAAATCAGCAGGGGATCAAATACTTTTTTCCCCTCACTGTACATGTTTCTGGGGTGTCCAGCGATGTCTGATGATGGATTAATAATAATAATGACTTGTCTTCCAACGTCTGTATGCGTCATTTAAGCAGTTCGTCCCTCCGACTTAAACTCTCTCAACAAACCCCCCAAAAACCCCAAAACCCATCAAGTGGAACATAATCACAATAGAACCTGATAGTACGGCTCATTTTCTCTGTCACCATTCTGTTGATGTCTATAGTTTCCATGGTCGGTCACCATTCTGTTGATGTCTATAGTTTCCATGGTCGGTCACCATTCTGTTGATGACTATAGTTTCCACGGTCGGTCACCATTCTGTTGATGTCTATAGTCTCCATGGTCGGTCACCATTCTGTTGATGTCTATAGTTTCCATGGTCGGTCACCATTCTGTTGATGTCTATAGTTTCCATGGTCGGTCACCATTCTGTTGATGTCTATAGTTTCCATGGTCGGTCACCATTCTGTTGATGTCTATAGTTTCCACGGTCGGTCACCATTCTGTTGATGTCTATAGTTTCCATGGTCGGTCACCATTCTGTTGATGTCTATAGTCTCCACGGTCGGTCACCATTCTGTTGATGTCTATAGTTTCCATGGTCGGTCACCATTCTGTTGATGTCTATAGTTTCCATGGTCGGTCACCATTCTGTTGATGTCTATAGTTTCCATGGTCGGTCACCATTCTGTTGATGTCTATAGTTTCCATGGTCGGTCACCATTCTGTTGATGTCTATAGTTTCAACTGTCGGTCACCATTCTGTTGATGTCTATAGTTTCAACTGTCGGTCACCATTCTGTTGATGTCTATAGTTTCAACTGTCGGTCACCATTCTGTTGATGTCTATAGTTTCAACTGTCGGTCACCATTCTGTTGATGTCTATAGTTTCCATGGTCGGTCACCATTCTGTTGATGTCTATAGTTTCCATGGTCGGGTCACCATTCTGTTGATGTCTATAGTTTCCATGGTCGGTCACCATTCTGTTGATGTCTATAGTTTCAACTGTCGGTCACCATTCTGTTGATGTCTATAGTTTCAACTGTCGGTCACCATTCTGTTGATGTCTATAGTTTCAACTGTCGGTCACCATTCTGTTGATGTCTATAGTTTCAACTGTCGGTCACCATTCTGTTGATGACTATAGTTTCCACGGTCGGTCACCATTCTGTTGATGTCTATAGTTTCCACGGTCGGTCACCATTCTGTTGATGTCTATAGTCTCACGGTCGGTCACCATTCTGTTGATGTCTATAGTTTCCACGGTCGGTCACCATTCTGTTGATGTCTATAGTCTCAACTGACGGTCACCATTCTGTTGATGTCTATAGTTTCCACGGTCGGTCACCATTCTGTTGATGTCTATAGTTTCCACGGTCGGTCACCATTCTGTTGATGTCTATAGTCTCAACTGACGGTCACCATTCTGTTGATGTCTATAGTTTCCATGGTCGGTCACCATTCTGTTGATGTCTATAGTTTCCACGGTCGGTCACCATTCTGTTGATGTCTATAGTCTCCACGGTCGGTCACCATTCTGTTGATGTCTATAGTCTCAACTGACGGTCACCATTCTGTTGATGTCTATAGTTTCCATGGTCGGTCACCATTCTGTTGATGTCTATAGTTTCCATGGTCGGTCACCATTCTGTTGATGTCTATAGTTTCCACGGTCGGTCACCATTCTGTTGATGTCTATAGTCTCAACTGTCGGTCACCATTCTGTTGATGTCTATAGTCTCCACGGTCGGTCACCATTCTGTTGATGTCTATAGTCTCAACTGACGGTCACCATTCTGTTGATGTCTATAGTTTCCATGGTCGGTCACCATTCTGTCAATGTCTATAGTTTCCACGGTCGGTCACCATTCTGTTGATGTCTATAGTTTCCATGGTCGGTCACCATTCTGTTGATGTCTATAGTTTCCATGGTCGGTCACCATTCTGTTGATGTCTATAGTTTCCATGGTCGGTCACCATTCTGTTGATGTCTATAGTTTCCATGGTCGGTCACCATTCTGTTGATGTCTATAGTTTCCATGGTCGGTCACCATTCTGTTGATGTCTATAGTTTCCACGGTCGGTCACCATTCTGTCGATGTCTATAGTTTCCACGGTCGGTCACCATTCTGTTGATGTCTATAGTTTCCACGGTCGGTCACCATTCTGTTGATGTCTATAGTTTCCATGGTCGGTCACCATTCTGTTGATGTCTATAGTTTCCACGGTCAGTCACCATTCTGTTGATGTCTATAGTTTCCATGGTCGGTCACCATTCTGTTGATGTCTATAGTTTCCACGGTCGGTCACCATTCTGTTGATGTCTATAGTTTCCATGGTCGGTCACCATTCTGTTGATGACTATAGTCTCCACGGTCGGTCACCATTCTGTTGATGTCTATAGTTTCCACGGTCGGTCACCATTCTCTTGATGTCTAGAATTTCCAAGGTCGGTCACCATTCTGTTGATGTGTATAGTTTTAGGGTCACCATTCTGTTGATGTGTATAGTTTTAGGGTCACCATTCTGTTGATGTCTATAGTTTTAGGGTCACCATTCTGTTGATGTGTATAGTTTTAGGGTCACCATTGTGTTGATGTCTATAGTTTTAGGGTCACCACAGTGAGAGTAGTACCAAGAGGCTGAAGTTGTTGTTAGTGTGTCACACAGCTACACTGTTGCATTGTGGGTTTTCATGTGCAAGAGACACACACACACACACACAAGACAGTGCTCTGGTTTCAGCACCGTGACCAGTGACGCTCAATACAGAACACACCATACAAAACACGACTCACTACACACACCTGAAGGACCTTAGGCAGAACACACCTGAAGTACCTTAGGTGAAACACACCTGTAAGTCAAAGAGCACACATCCACCCTGTCCCTCTATCTGTATGTCTGTCTGTCTGTCCCTCTGTCTGTCTGTCTGTCACATAGGCCTGTGAGCACCAAGAAAGCTCTGGGAAAGGAGGGGGAGGTGAGAGGAAGGTGCCCGGCGTTGAGGCTCCCTCCCTAAGGAGACCTGAGTGCCTCTCAGCCTGTCTCTTCCTCCGCCTGGAGCCTCATAAGTTATAGACGAAAAAAACTCAAACACAAACACCACAAAACAACCACAGCATGGGTAAGCTCTGAGTCACACTCACACATACACACACACAAACAGACACATACACACATATACTGTGGAAAAGTTCACTGGCTGTGTGTGTGTCTGTGTGAGAGTAGAGTGGGAACACCTAATGGGAACAGTGGGAACACCAACCACCCAATAGGAACAGTGGGAACACCAACCACCCAATAGGAACAGTGGGAACACCAACCACCCAATAGGAACAGTGGGAACACCAACCACCCAATAGGAACAGTGGGAACACCAACCACCTAATAGGAACTATGGGAACACCAACCACCCAATAGGAACAGTGGGAACACCAACCACCTAATAGGAACAGTGGGAACACCAACCACCCAATAGGAACAGTGGGAACCCCTCAACCACCCAATGGGAACAGTGGGAACACCAACAACCCAATAGGAACAGTGGGAACCCCTCAACCACCCAATGGGAACAGTGGGAACACCAACCACCTAATGGGAACAGTGGGAACCCCTCAACCACCCAATGGGAACAGTGGGAACACCAACCACCTAATGGGAACAGTGGGAACCCCTCAACCACCTAATGGGAACAGTGGGAACACCAACCACCCAATGGGAACAGTGGGAACACCAACCACCCAATGGGAACAGTGGGAACCACTCAACCACCTAATGGGAACAGTGGGAACCCCTCAACCACCTAATGGGAACAGTGGGAACCCCTCAACCACCTAATGGGAACAGTGGGAACCCCTCAACCACCTAATGGGAACAGTGGGAACCCCTCAACCACCTAATGGGAACAGTGGGAACCCCTCAACCACCTAATGGGAATAGTGGGAACCCCTCAACCACCCAATGGGAACAGTGGGAACACCAACCACCCAATGGGAACAGTGGGAACACCAACCACCTAATGGGAACAGTGGGAACACCAACCACCTAATGGGAACAGTGGGAACCCCTCAACCACCTAATGGGAACAGTGGGAACCCCTCAACCACCTAATGGGAACAGTGGGAACACCTCAACCACCTAATGATATAGAACTAAACCTCCTCTCCTCTTCTGCCTCCTCCTCTCCTCTCCTCTCCTATCCAGCCTCCTCCTCTCCTCTCCTTTATTTTTTTCACCTTTATTTAACCAGGTAGGAAAGTTGAGAACAAGTTCTCATTTACAACTGCGACCTGGCCAAGATAAAGCAAAGCAGTTCGACACATACAACAACACAGAGTTACACATGGAATAAACAAACACACAGTCAATAATACAGTAAGAAAAAAAACCTAGTCTATATACAAAGAGTGCAAATGAGGTAGGATAAGGAACATAAGGCAATAAATAGGCCATGGTGGCAAAGTAATTACAATATAGCATTTAAACACTGGAATGGTAGATGTGCAGTAGATGAATGTGCAATGTAGAAAAACTGGGCTGCAAAGGAACAAGATAAATAAATAAATACGGTAGGGGATGAGGTAGTTGGTTGGGCTATTTACAGATGGGCTATATACAGGTGCAGGGGTCTGTGAGCTGCTCTGACAGCTGGTGCTTAAAGCTGGTGAGGGAGATAAGTGTCTCCAGTTTCAGAGATTTTTGTAGTTCGTTCCAGTCATTGGCAGCAGAGAACTGGAAGGAAAGGCGGCCAAAGGAGGAATTGGCTTTGGGGGTGACCAGTGAGATATACCTGCTGGAGCGCGTGCTATGGGTTGATGCTGCTATGGTGACCAGCGAGCTGAGATTAGGCAGGGCTTTACCTAGCAGGGATTTGTAGATGACCTGGAGCCAGTGGGTATGGCGAGGGCCAGCCAACGATAGCGTACAGGTCGCAGTGGTGGGTGGTATATGGGGCTTTCGTGACAAAAACGGATGGCACTGTGATAGACCTCATCCAATTTGTTGAGTAGAGTATTGGAGGCTATTTTGTAAACAACATCACCCAAGTCGAGGATCGGTAGGATAGTCAGTTTTACGAGGGTAAGTTTGGCAGCATGAGTGAAGGATGCTTTGTTGCGAAATAAGAAGCCAATTCTAGATTTAATTTTGGATTGGAGATGTTTGATGTGAGTCTGGAAGGAGAGTTTACAGTCTAAACAGACACCTAGATATTTGTAGTTGTCCACATAATCTAAGACAGAACCATCCAGAGTAGTGATTCTGGACGGGCGGGCAGGTGCAGGCAGCGATCGGTTGAAGAGCATGCATTTAGTTTTATTTGCATTTAAGAGCAGTTGGAGGCCATGGAAGGAGAGTTGTATGGCATTGAAGCTCATCTGGAGGGTAGTTAACACAGTGTCCAAAGAAGGGCCAGAAGTATACAGAATGGCGTCGTCTGCGTAGAGGTGGATCAGAGACTCACCAGCAGCAAGAGCGACATCATTGATGTATACAGAGAAGAGAGTCGGCCCAAGAATTGAACCCTGTGGCACCCCCATAGAGACTGCCAGGGGCCCGGACAACAGGCCCTCCGATTTGACACACTTAACTCTATCGGAGAAGTAGTTGGTGAACCATGCGAGGCAATCATTTGAGAAACCAAGGCTGTCGAGTCTGCCGATAAGGATGTGGTGTTTGACAGAGTCGAAAGCCTTGGCCAGATCAATGAATACAGCTGCACAGTAATGTCTCTTATCGATGGCAGTTATGATATTGTTTAGGACCTTGAGCGTGGCTGAGGTGCATCCATGACCAGCTCTGAAACCAGATTGCATAGCGGAGAAGGTACGGTGGGATTCGAAATGGTCGGTAATCTGTTTGTTAACTTGGCTTTCAAAGACCTTAGAGAAACAGGGTAGGATAAATGTAGGTCTGTAGCAGTTTGGGACAAGAGTGTCTCCCCCCTTTGAAGAGGGGGATGACCGCAGCTGCTTTCCAGTCTTTGGGAATCTCAGACGACACTACAGAGAGGTTGAACAGGCTAGTAATAGGGGTTGCAACAATTTCGGCAGATAATTTTAGAAAGAAAGGGTCCAGATTGTCTAGCCCGGCTGATTTGTAGGGGTCCAGATTTTGCAGCTCTTTCAGAACATCAGCTAACTGGATTTGGGAGAAGGAGAAATGGGGGAGGCTTCGGCGAGTTACTGAGGGGGGGTGCAGGGCTGTTGACCGGGTTAGGGGTAGCCAGGTGTCCAGAGCACAGCTGGGGGTGGTCTATAGCAAGCGGCAACAGTGAGAGACTTGTTTCTAGAAAGGTGGATTTTTAAAAGTAAAAGTTCAAATTGTTTGGGTACAGACCTGGATAGTAAGACAGAACTCTGCAGGCTATCTCTGCAGTAGATTGCAACACCGCCCCCTTTGGCCGTTCTATCTTGTCTGAAGATGTTACAGTTAGGGATGGAAATTTCAGCGTTATTGGTGGTCTTCCTAAGCCAGGATTCAGACACGGCTAAGACATCCGGGTTGGCAGAGTGTGTTAAAGCAGTGAATAAAACAAACTTAGGGAGGAGGCATCTAATGTTAACATGCATGAAACCAAGGCTTTTACGGTTGCAGAAGTCAACAAATGATAGCGCCTGGGGAATAGGAGTGGAGCTAGGCACTGCAGGGCCTGGATTAACCTCTATATCACCAGAGGAACAGAGGAGGAGTAGGATAAGTGTACGGCTAAAATCAAAATCAAATCAAATGTTATTTGTCACATACACATGGTTAGCAGATGTTAATGCGAGTGTAACGAAATGCTTGTGCTTCTAGTTCCGACCATGCAGTAGTATCTAACAAGTAATCTAACAAATTCACAACAACTACCTTATACACACAAGAGTAAAGGAATGAATACAAGTATGTACATATAAATATATGGATGAGCGATGGCTGATCGGCGTAGGCAAGATGCAGTAGATGGTATGGAGTACAGTATATACATATGAGATGAGTAATGTAGGATATGTAAACATTATATAAATGGCATCGTTTAAAGTGGCTAGTGATACATTTATTTCATCCAATTATAATTATTAAGATTCAGTAGATGGTTTAGAGTACAGTGTAAACATTTGATATGAGTAATGTCGGATATGTAAACATTATATACAAAATTGTTTAAAGTGACAAGTGGTACATTTGTTACATCCAATTCCTATTATGTGGCTAGAGATTTAAGTCAGTATGTTGGCAGCAGCCACTCAATGTGATGGCTGTTTAACAGTCTGATGGCCTTGAGATAGAAGCTGTTTTTCAGTCTCTCAGTTCCACCTAAAGGTGATGATAATGATAATGACTGGTCGTCTAGGACGTCCTGAACAGAGTAAAAAGAACAGGTTTCAGGGGGCGATAAAATAGATTAAAGGCATAATGTACAGACAAAGGTATGGTAGGACGTAAATACAGTGGAGGTAAACCTAGGCATTGAGTGGTGATGAAAGAGATATTGTCTCTAGAAACATTTAAACCAGGTGATGTCATCGCATGTGTGGGTGGTGGAACTGAAGGGTTGGATAAGGCAAATCGAGCAGGGCTAGAGGCTCTACAGTGAAATAAGACAATTAACACTAACCAGAACAGCAATGGACAAGGCATATTGACATTGAGGAGAGGCATGCTTAGCCGAGTGATCATAAGGGTCCAGTTAGTAGTGAGGCTGGCTGGGGACACTGGGATTCAGACAGCTAGCTGGGAGTAGCAAGCTAGCACAGGCTAGCAGGCCGGCTAACAAAGACGGAGGACGTCTGTTTATAGCCTCCTCGTGTGTTTCCGTCGGTAGACCAAGTCGTGATGGGTTAGTGGGGTTCCGTGTGGTGAAGGGGACCAGTCCAATTGGCAAAATAGGTAATAGTGGCCCAAGAAATTGTCCGATGGACCTGAATAGCTAGCAGCCGATATGCTCTAGACAGCTAACGATTAGCAGGCCGCAGTTAGCTGATGGGCGTTCAGGTGACGTCGCGACGGAGGGCCGGTTGAAATATCTCCCTCGGGCAGATAACGTCGGTAGTCCAGTCGTGAAGGCCCGGTGGGGCTCCGCAGCGGCAGTAGAAACGTGTCCGAATAGGTGTTGTAGCCAAGGAGTGGCTGATGGGACTCTGATGGGAAGGTGGGCTTAGCATAGGCTAGCTTCCGGCTAATTGGTGCATTGCTCCGGGACCAACTTTAGCCGATAGTCACTCGGATAGCAGCTAGCTAGCTGCAAGATCCAGGTGAAAAGGTCCAGAGCTTTGCGGTTGGAATCCGGGGATATGGAGAGAAAATAGGTCCGGTATGCTCTGGTTTTAGTCGCGTTATACGAACGGCGAGAGCTTTTCCGAGCTAAAGGTTAGCTAATGTCCATTAGCAGTGGTAAGCTAAATACTAACGTTAGCTAGTGACCTGGTTAGCTTCTGTTAGGGAATTGCGGATTCGAGGTAGATAATACTTGGGGAAAAAACAGATTCGTACCACATTGGGTGAGGCGGGTTGCAGGAGTTTTGAAGTTGAGTTTTTTAGAAAAAAAAAAAATTATATGCGAAGAAAATATATAAAGAGATATATACATATTATATACATAACATATTAATTATGTTCATATTATAAATATCAAATGTAAGCTTTGGCAATATGTACATTGTTACGTCATGCCAATAAAGCAAATTGAATTGAATTGAATTGAATATATACACTGGACACGACAGGACGAGGACAAAATAAGTCTGACTGCTACGCCATCTTGGAATCTCCTGCCCTCTCCTCTCCTTAAGTCTTATCCTCATATCTCCCCTTTCTCTCCCCACCTCACTCCTCCCTCTGTTCTCCCTCTCTCCATCCTTCCCTCTCTTTATCCCTCCCTCCCTCCCCCACTCCTCCCCCTCTCTCCTTCCCTCTCTCCATCCTACCCTCACTCCTCCCTCCCTCTCACCATCACTCCTTCACTCCTCTCTCTCCCTCCCTCACTCCTCCCTCCCTCTCTCTCTCCATCCCTCCTGCTCTCCATCTCTCCCTGACTCCTCCCTCCGTACTTCCTTTCTCCGTCCGTCTGTCCCTCCCGCCCTCCTCTTCCTCTCTGTCTCTGGTCTCAGATCTGTAGATCAAATCTCTAATCTATTGTTGGGCTCAGATTTGATATTTATATAATATATTATGCATTTTAATCTGACGAGCAGGAGACTGTGACTGATTCTACACCGCTAACACAAACACAAACGCTCACACACGCTCACACACCACACACACTCACACTTACACACAAACACAGAGGGAAAGGGTCGACTGTAGGATGTTGAGAATAGATGTCCTGTGTTGGATGAGCCCTCTTCCTCCAGAGAACACTTCTCCCTCTCTCTTTCCCACCTGCCTTATCTCTCTCTCTCTCTCTCTCTCTCTCTCTCTCTCTCTCTCTCTCTCTCTCTCCCCTCTCCCTCTCTCTCCCTCTCGCCTTATCTCCCTTCTTTCTCACCCGCCTTATCTCTCTCTCCCTCTCTCTCTCTCTCTCTCTCTCCCTCTCTCTCTCTCTTTCCCACCTGCCTTATCTCCCTCTTTCTCACCCGCCTTATCTCTCTCTCTCTCTCTCTCTCTCTCTCTCTCTCTCTCTCTCTCTCTCTCTCTCTCTCTCTCTCTCTCTCTCTCTCTCTCTCTCTCTCTCTCTCTCTCTCTCTTCCTCCCTCTCTTTCTCCATCTTCCATCCATCTCACCCCTCTTGCTCCTCTCTCTCACTTCCACTATAACCCCCTTCTCTCCCTCCTCCTTCCCTCCCTCTCTTTTCTCTCTGTCTCTCCTCTCCCACGACTCGACTCACTCCAGTATTTTTAGTGTTGATGAGTAGGCGTTGCTCTCTACTTATGCATTTTCATGGGTTTGTTCAGCGTGTAGGCTGACACGGTGACACACACACACACAACCACACACACACAACCACACACACGTAGGCTGGTGATGGATGCAGAAATGTGAGAAGCTAAGGAAGCAAATATTAATATCCTCTAACCAGTTAAACCAAATCAAACATTAAATAAACACTTGACTTCGTTCTCCGTCTCTCTCACCTCCCACTCCTCTCCCCTCCTGCCTACTCTCCTCCCTCTCTCCTCCATCTCTCCTCCCTCTCTTCTCCCTCCCTCCATCTCTCCTCCCTCTCCTCACATCCCTCTCTCCTCACCTCCCTCTCCTCTCCCCTCCTGCCTACTCTCCTCCCTCTCCTCCCTCCCTCTCTCCTCCATCTCTCCTCCCTCTCCTCACATCCCTCTCTCCTCACCCTCTCCTCTCCCCTCCTGCCTACTCTCCTCCATCTCTCCTCCCTCCTTCCTTCTCTCCTCCCCTCCCTCTCCTCCCTGTCCTCCATCTCTCCTCCCTCTCCTCCCTCTCTCTAATAGCCATGAGGTAATTGTAACTTCCTCGTTTCTAATCCTGGAAATTAATTAACTCCATTTATCTCACATCGTCTGGACGCTCTACGCACCACCAAACAGAGTGCGTGTGTGTGTATGTATATGTCAGTGTTTGTGTGTGTGTGTGAGTGCTGGTCCATCCATTAGTTGAGAGCATATGGATCACGTCAGGAAGAATTAGGCCACCGAGCAACTCACTCACACACACACACACACACACACACACACACACACACACACACACACACACACACACACACACACACACACACACACACACACACACACACACACACACACACACACACACACACACACACACACACACAGTATATTTAACATTAGTCATCTCCCTGAAGCTCTTCTACACTGACTACTACCTCTTATAGCTGTGGTTCTCGGGGGGGTCACGACTGGTTCTCAAAGTGGGGTTTGGGGGTCATGACTGGTTCTCAAAGTGGGGTTTGGGGGTCACGACTGGTTCTCAAAGTGGGGTTTGGGGGCCACGACTGGTTCTCAAAGTGGGGATTGGGGGTCATGACTGGTTCTCAAAGTGGGGTTTGGGGGTCATGACTGGTTCTCAAAGTGGGGTTTGGGGGCCACGACTGGTTCTCAAAGTGGGGTTTGGGGGTCACGACTGGTTCTCAAAGTGGGGTTTGGGGGGGTCATGACTGGTTCTCAAAGTGGGGTTTGGGGGGTCGTGTCTGTGAAACTGAATATCATCCATATTGTAATAGTCTACATATAGTCTACCATTGTATTTAAATCTCTGCATATTTGATCTGGTTTCTAAAATAGGACTACGGTATTGCTCCAAATTCTTGAGTCAAAAACATCTGATCTGTGCTTGACCAGAACTAAAAGTTTGCGCGTCTTGACTGACAAGTCATCAGCGTTGCAGTGCAGAGGAGATTAGTGACCAGAAAGCCCTTGATTTCTATTCTCCTGTTTTTATATTGTCCATATACAGTGGCAAGAAACAGTATGTGAACCCTTTGGAAATACCTGGATTTCAGCATAAATTAGTCATTAAATTTGACCTGATCTTCATCTAAGTCACAACAATAGACAAACACAGTCTGCTTAAACTAATAACACACAAACAATTATAAGTTTTCATGTCTTTATTGAATACACCGTAAACATTCACAGTGTAGGGTGGAAAAAGTGTGTGAACCCTTGGATTTAATAACTGGTTGAGCCTCCTTTGGCAGCAATAAACTCAACCAAACATTTTCTGTAGTTGCGGATCAGACCTGCACAGCAGTCAGGAGGAATTTTGGACCATTCCTCTTTACAAAACTGTTTCAGTTCATCAATATCCTTGGGATGTTCGGTGTGAACTGCTCTCTTGAGGTCCTGCCACAGCATCTCAATTGGGTTGAGGTCAGAACTCTGACTGGGCCACTGCAGAAGGTGTATTTTCTTCTGTTGAAGCCATTCTGTTGTTAATTGACTTCTGTGTTTTGGGTCGTTGTCCTGTTGCGTCACCCAACTTCTGTTGCGCTTCAATTGGCGGACAGCCTAACATTCTCCTGCACAATGTCTTGATAATGTTAATGCTGTGTACTGACGACAAAAAGGAGTCAGGCGCAGGAGAGTTGAGATTCGCGGAAACCAAAGTATTTAATAAGCCACCAGTACAAAACAAAGTACAAAGGTGTAGGCAACATACTGTCCAGGAAAAATATAAACACGGGCGAATTAACAAAACACCCGGGAGAATAAACATAGCCGTCTAAAACACACAGACTGAACAAACGAAATAATCACTCACAAGGACAAGAAGGAAACCAGAGGAATAAATACACGCAGACTGATGAGGGGGAATGAACAACAGGTGTGAACTGAGAAACAAGACAAAACCAAAGGATAACGAAAAAAGGAGCGATGATGACTAGTAAACCGGTGACGTCGACCGCCGAACGCTGCCCGAACAAGGAGAGGGGCCGACTTCGGAAGGAAGTCGTGACAGATAAACTTGGGAATTCATTTTTCCGTCAATGATAGCAAGCTGTCCAGGCACTGAGGCAGCAAAGCAGCCCCAAACCATGATGCTCCCTCCACCATACTTTACAGTTGGGATGAGGTTTTGATGTTGGTGTGCTGTGCCTTTTTTCTCCACACATGGTGTTGTGTGTTCCTTCCAAACAACTCAACTGTAATTTCATCTGTCCACAGAATATTTTGCCAGTAGCGCTGTGGAACATCCAAATGCACTTTGGCAAACTTCAGACATGCAGCAATGTTTCTTTTGGACAGCAGTGGCTTCTTCCGTGGTGTCCTCCCATGAACACCATTCTTGTTTAGTGTTTTATGTATCGTAGACTCGTTAACAGAGATGTTATCATGTTCCAGAGATTTCTGTAAGTCTTTAGCTGACACTCTAGGATTCTTCTTAACCTCATTGAGCATTCTGCGCTGTGCTCTTGCAGTCATCTTTGCAGGACGGCCACTCCAAAGAAGAGAAGCAACAGTGCTGAACTTTCTCCATTTATAGACAATTTGTCTTACCGTGGACTGATGAACATCAAGGCTTTTAGAGATACTTTTGTAACCCTTTCCAGCTTTATGCAAGTAAACAATTCTTAGGTCTTCTGAGATCTCTTTTGTTCGAGGCATGGTCTTGTGAATAACAAACTCAGATTTTGTGAGTGTTTTTTATAGGGCAAGGCATCTCTAACCAACATCTCCAAACTGGTCTCATTGATTGGACTCCAGGTTAGCTGACTCCTGACTCCAATTAGCTTTAGGAGAAGTCATTAGCCTAGGGGTTCACATACTTTTTCCAACCTACCCTGTTTATGTTTAAATTATGTATTCAATATAGACAAGAAAAATACAATAATTTGTGTGTTATTAGTTTAAGCAGACCGGGTTTGTCTGTTGTTGTGACTTAGATGAAGATCAGATTGTATGACCAATTGATGCAGAAATCCAGGTAATTCCAAAGGGTTCACATACTTTTCTTGCCACTGTAAAATACAGTTTAGCGATCTGCTACGGACGTGCTACAACAATAGGCTAGCTGATGATTTAATTGATCATGTTCATATTTCACATGGGTCTAGTTTGGGTGGGTTATACTTCTAGACCTCAGTGGTGGTACATGGGTCTAGTTTGGGTGGGTTATAATTCTAGACCTCAGTGGTGGTACATGGGTCTAGTTTGGGTGGGTTATAAATCTAGACCTCAGTGGTGGTACATGGGTCTAGTTTGGGTGGGTTATAATTCTAGACCTCAGTGGTGGTACATGGGTCTAGTTTGGGTGGGTTATAATTCTAGACCTCAGTGGTGGTACATGGGTCTAGTTTGGGTGGGTTATAATTCTAGACCTCAGTGGTGGTACATGGGTCTAGTTAGGGTGGGTTATAATTCTAGACCTCAGTGGTGGTACATGGGTCTAGTTTGGGTGGGTTATAATTCGAGACCTCAGTGGTGGTACATAGGTCTAGTTTGGGTGGGTTATAATTCTAGACCTCAGTGGTGGTACATGGGTCTAGTTTGGGTGGGTTATAATTCTAGACCTCAGTGGTGGTACATGGGTCTAGTTTGGGTGGGTTATAATTCTAGACCTCAGTGGTGGTACATGGGTCTAGTTTGGGTGGGTTATAATTCTAGACCTCAGTGGTGGTACATGGGTCTAGTTTGGGTGGGTTATAATTCTAGACCTCAGTGGTGGTACATGGGTCTAGTTTGGGTGGGTTATAATTCTAAATCTTCGAAATCTGTCCTTGGTCTGATGAGTCCAAATTTGAGATTTTTGGTTCCAACCGACGTGTTTCAACCGCCGAGACGTAGAGTAGGTGAACAGATGATCTCTGCATGTGTGGTTCCCATTGTGAAGCATGGAGGAGGAGGTGTGGGGGTGCTTTGCTGGTCACACTGTCAGTGATTTATTTCGAATTCAAGGTACACTTAACCAGCATGGATACCACAGCATTCTGCTGCGATATGCCATCACATCTGGTTTGCGCTTAGTGGGACTATCATTTGCTTTTTAACAGGACAATGACCCAAAACACACCTCCAGGCTGTTTAAGGACTATTTGACCAAGAAGGAGAGTGATGGAGTCCTGCATCAGATGACCTGGCCTCCACAATCACCCAACCACAACCAAATTTAGATGGTTGGAATGAGTTGAACAGCAGAGTGAAGGAAAAGCAGCCAACAAGTGCTCAGCATATGTGGGAACTTCAAGACTGTTGGAAAAGCATTCCAGGTGAAGCTGGTTGAGAGAATGCCAAGAGTGTGCAAAGCTGTCATGAAGGCAAAGGGTGGAAAATTTGAATAATATGAAATATAAAATATATTTGGATTTGTTTAACACTTCTCCTCTCTCCTCTCCCCTCTGACTGGTCTAGCTCTCTTGTTATCTATAACCTTACTGACTGGTCTAACTCTCTAGTTATATAGAACCTTACTGACTGGTCTAACTCTCTAGTTATACAGAACCTTACTGACTGGTCTAACTCTAGTTAAACAGAACCTTACTGACTGGTCTAACT
>CM059812.1:43603715-43611215 GCA_030435695.1 Brachymystax lenok tsinlingensis
TGTCGTTGTTGGTGGTGTTGTTATTGGTGGTGTTGTTGTTGTTGGTGTTGTTATTGTTGGTGGTATTGTTATTGGTGTTGTTGGTGGTGTTGTTGGTGGTGTTGTTGTTGTTGGTGTTGTTATTGTTGGTGGTATTGTTATTGGTGTTGTTGGTGGTGTTGTTGGTGGTGTTGTTATTGGTGTTGTCGTTGTTGGTGGTGTTGTTATTGGTGGTGCTGTTGTTGTTGGTGTTGTTGTTGTTGTTGGTGGTGGTGTTGTTGGTGTTGTTGTTGTTGTTGGTGGTGGTGTTGTTGGTTGTGTTGTTATTGGTGTTGTTGGTGGTGATGGTGTTGGTGGTGTTGTTCTTGGTGGTGGTGTTGTTGGTGCTGTTGTTGTGCTGTTATTGTTGGTGGTGTTGTTGGTGTTGTTGTTGGTGTTGTTGTTGTTGGTGGTGGTGTTGTTGTTGGTGTTGTTGTTGGTGGTGGTGTTGTTGGTGCTGTTGTTGGTGCTGTTATTGTTGGTGTTGTTGTTGGTGTTGTTGTTGTTGGTGTTGTTATTGTTGTTGGTGTTGTTATTGGTGGTGTTGTTGTTGGTGGTGGTGTTGTTAATGTTGGTGGTGTTGTTGGTGGTGTTGTTGGTGTTGTTGGTGTTGTTGGTGGTGTTGTTGTTGTTGGTGTTGTTGTTGGTGGTGTTGTTAATGTTGGTGGTGGTGTTGTTGGTGTTGTTGGTGTTGTTGTTGTTAATGTTGGTGGTGTTGTTGGTGGTGTTGTTGGTGTTGTTGGTGTTGTTGGTGGTGTTGTTGTTGTTGGTGTTGTTATTGGTGGTGTTGTTGGTGGTGTTGTTAATGTTGTTGGTGTTGTTGGTGGTGTTGTTGGTGTTGTTGGTGTTGTTGGTGGTGTTGTTGTTGGTGGTGTTGTTGGTGGTGTTGTTGTTGGTGGTGTTGTTGGTGGTGTTGTTATTGTTGTTGTTGTTGTTGTTGGTGGTGTTGTTATTGTTGTTGGTGTTGTTGTTGTTGGTGTTGTTGTTGTTGTGGTATTGGTGTTGGTGGTGTTGTTGTTGTTAGTGGTGTTGTTGTTATTGTTGGTGGTGTTTTTGTTGGTGGTACTGTTGTTGTTGGTGTTGGTGGTATTGGTGTTGTTGGTGTTGTTATTGGTGTTGTTGTTGGTGTTGTTGATGGTGTTGTTGGTGGCGTTGTTAATGTTGGTGATGTTGTTGTTGGTGGTGTTGTTATTGTTGGTGTTGTTGTTGGTGTTGTTACTGGTGTTGTTGTTGGTGTTGTTTTTGTTGGTGTTGTTATTGTTGGTGTTGTTGTTGGTGTTGTTACTGGTGTTGTTGTTGGTGTTGTTTTTGTTGGTGGTGTTGTTGGGGGTGTTGTTATTGGTGTTGTTGGTGTTGTTGTTCTTGTTGTTGTTGGTGGTGTTGTTATTGGTGGTGTTGTTGTTGTTGGTGTTGTTATTGTTGGTGGTATTGTTATTGGTGTTGTTGGTGGTGTTGTTGGTGGTGTTGTTATTGGTGTTGTCGTTGTTGGTGGTGTTGTTATTGGTGGTGCTGTTGTTGTTGGTGTTGTTGTTGTTGTTGGTGGTGGTGTTGTTGGTGTTGTTGTTGTTGTTGTTGGTGGTGTTGTTGGTGGTGTTGTTATTGGTGTTGTTGGTGGTGATGGTGTTGGTGGTGTTGTTCTTGGTGGTGGTGTTGTTGGTGCTGTTGTTGTGCTGTTATTGTTGGTGTTGTTGTTGGTGGTGTTGTTGGTGTTGTTGTTGGTGTTGTTGTTGTTGGTGGTGGTGTTGTTGTTGGTGTTGTTGTTGGTGGTGGTGTTGTTGGTGCTGTTGTTGGTGCTGTTATTGTTGGTGTTGTTGTTGGTGTTGTTGTTGTTGGTGTTGTTATTGTTGTTGGTGTTGTTATTGGTGGTGTTGTTGTTGGTGGTGGTGTTGTTAATGTTGGTGGTGTTGTTGGTGGTGTTGTTGGTGTTGTTGGTGTTGTTGGTGGTGTTGTTGTTGTTGGTGTTGTTGTTGGTGGTGTTGTTAATGTTGGTGGTGGTGTTGTTGGTGTTGTTGGTGTTGTTGTTGTTAATGTTGGTGGTGTTGTTGGTGGTGTTGTTGGTGTTGTTGGTGTTGTTGGTGGTGTTGTTGTTGTTGTTGGTGTTGTTATTGGTGGTGTTGTTGTTGGTGGTGTTGTTAATGTTGTTGGTGTTGTTGGTGGTGTTGTTGGTGTTGTTGGTGTTGTTGGTGGTGTTGTTGTTGGTGGTGTTGTTGGTGGTGTTGTTGTTGGTGGTGTTGTTGGTGGTGTTGTTATTGTTGTTGTTGTTGGTGGTGTTGTTATTGTTGTTGGTGTTGTTGTTGTTGGTGTTGTTGTTGTTGTGGTATTGGTGTTGGTGGTGTTGTTGTTGTTAGTGGTGTTGTTGTTATTGTTGGTGGTGTTTTTGTTGGTGGTACTGTTGTTGTTGGTGTTGGTGGTATTGGTGTTGTTGGTGTTGTTATTGGTGTTGTTGTTGGTGTTGTTGATGGTGTTGTTGGTGGCGTTGTTAATGTTGGTGATGTTGTTGTTGGTGGTGTTGTTATTGTTGGTGTTGTTGTTGGTGTTGTTACTGGTGTTGTTGTTGGTGTTGTTTTTGTTGGTGTTGTTATTGTTGGTGTTGTTGTTGGTGTTGTTACTGGTGTTGTTGTTGGTGTTGTTTTTGTTGGTGTTGTTATTGTTGGTGGTGTTGTTGGGGGTGTTGTTATTGGTGTTGTTGGTGTTGTTGTTGTTGTTGTTGTTGTTGTTATTGGTGTTGTCGTTGTTGGTGGTGTTGTTATTGGTGGTGTTGTTGTTGTTGGTGTTGTTATTGTTGGTGGTATTGTTATTGGTGTTGTTGGTGGTGTTGTTGGTGGTGTTGTTATTGGTGTTGTCGTTGTTGGTGGTGTTGTTATTGGTGGTGCTGTTGTTGTTGGTGTTGTTGGTGTTGTTGTTGTTGGTGGTGGTGTTGTTGGTGTTGTTGTTGTTGTTGTTGTTGGTGGTGGTGTTGTTGGTGGTGTTGTTATTGGTGTTGTTGGTGGTGATGGTGTTGGTGGTGTTGTTCTTGGTGTTGGTGTTGTTCTTGGTGGTGTTGTTGGTGTTGGTGTTGTTGTTGGTGTTGTTGTTGTTGGTGGTGTTGTTGGTGTTGTTATTGGTGTTGTTGGTGTTGTTATTGGTGTTGTTGGTGGTGTTGTTGGTAGTGTTGTTGGTGCTGTTATTGTTGGTGTTGTTGTTGGTGTTGTTGTTGTTGGTGGTGTTGTTCTTGGTGTTGGTGTTGTTCTTGGTGGTGTTATTGGTGGTGTTGTTGTTGTTGTTGTTGTTGGTGGTGTTGTTGGTGGTGGTGTTGTTGGTGGTGGTGTTGTTATTGTTGGTGTTGTTATTGTTGGTGTTGTTGTTATTGGTGGTGTTGTTATTGTTGTTGGTGTTGTTGGTGGTGTTGTTGTTGGTGTTGTTGGTGTTGTTATTGTTGGTGTTGTTGTTATTGGTGGTGTTGTTATTGTTGGTGTTGTTGTTATTGGTGGTGTTGTTATTGTTGGTGTTGTTGTTGGTGTTGTTGGTGTTGTTATTGTTGGTGTTGTTGTTATTGGTGGTGTTGTTATTGTTGGTGTTGTTGTTGGTGGTGGTGTTGTTGTTGTTGGTGTTGTTATTGTTGGTGTTGTTGTTGTTGTTGTTGGTGTTGTTGTTGTTGGTGGTGTTGTTGTTGTTGGTGTTGTTGTTGTTGGTGGTGTTGTTATTGGTGGTGTTGTTGTTGTTGGTGTTGTTGGTGTTGTTGTTGTTGGTGGTGTTATTGTTGGTGTTGTTGTTATTGGTGGTGTTGTTGTTGTTGGTGTTGTTGTTGGTGGTGTTGTTGTTGGTGTTGTTGTTGTTGGTGGTGTTGTTGTTGTTGTTGGTGGTGTTGTTAATGTTTGTTGTTCAACACCTCCTCTATAGGACAAGGATCAGTGGGGTCATGCAATAGAAATCATCGCTGTTAATTATATTGACTTAGTAAAATTATGATTGTGACATACCCACCCAACACAGCTGTGATGTGTAACCAACCGTATCACATCAGGAATGTTGTTGGTGGTGGTGTTGTTGGTGCTGTTGTTGGTGCTGTTATTGTTGGTGTTGTTGTTAATGTTGGTGTTGTTATTGGTGTTGTTGGTGGTGTTGTTGGTAGTGTTGTTGGTGCTGTTATTGTTGGTGTTGTTGTTGGTGTTGTTGTTGTTGGTGGTGTTGTTCTTGGTGTTGGTGTTGTTCTTGGTGGTGTTATTGGTGGTGTTGTTGTTGTTGTTGTTGTTGGTGGTGTTGTTGGTGGTGGTGTTGTTGGTGGTGGTGTTGTTATTGTTGGTGTTGTTATTGTTGGTGTTGTTGTTATTGGTGGTGTTATTATTGTTGTTGGTGTTGTTGGTGGTGTTGTTGTTGGTGTTGTTGGTGTTATTATTGTTGGTGTTGTTGTTATTGGTGGTGTTGTTATTGTTGGTGTTGTTGTTATTGGTGGTGTTGTTATTGTTGGTGTTGTTGTTGGTGTTGTTGGTGTTGTTGTTATTGTTGGTGTTGTTGTTATTGGTGGTGTTGTTATTGTTGGTGTTGTTGTTGGTGGTGGTGTTGTTGTTGTTGGTGTTGTTATTGTTGGTGTTGTTGTTGTTGTTGTTGGTGTTGTTGTTGTTGGTGGTGTTGTTGTTGTTGGTGTTGTTGTTGTTGGTGGTGTTGTTATTGGTGGTGTTGTTGTTGTTGGTGTTGTTGGTGTTGTTGTTGTTGGTGGTGTTATTGTTGGTGTTGTTGTTATTGGTGGTGTTGTTGTTGTTGGTGTTGTTGTTGGTGGTGTTGTTGTTGGTGTTGTTGTTGTTGGTGGTGTTGTTGTTGTTGTTGGTGGTGTTGTTAATGTTTGTTGTTCAACACCTCCTCTATAGGACAAGGATCAGTGGGGTCATGCAATAGAAATCATCGCTGTTAATTATATTGACTTAGTAAAATTATGATTGTGACATACCCACCCAACACAGCTGTGATGTGTAACCAACCGTATCACATCAGGAATGAAACCTGAAACTAGATGAATGTTCCTTCCATCAACTGTCTGGTGTCCTGCTACACACACACACACACACACACACACACACACACACACACACACACACACACACACACACACACACACACACACACACACACACACACACACACACACACACACACACATTACACACACATACCATTCATACACACACACACACACACACACACATTACACACACACACCATTCATACACACACACACACAGACACACACCATTCATACACAATACACATGGTGCATCTTACATGGATCATATTGTCCACACACTTTCAAATCACCTTCCACACTCCTTCACCAGTGTTGCTGTGTAATACAATAGAGTGTAAAACACATGTTCTGAAACACAGAAAGACAGACAGGGGCATACTGTTGAATCCCAAATCAACCCCTAACACCTCCACCCTGGCCCCTCCATCCTAGCCCCTCCACCCTATGGTGTAGGGGTTAAGGTGTAAGGGTTAGGGTTTAGGGGTTCCGGTGTAGGGGTTAGGGTGTAGGGGTTAGGGGTTAGTGTTAGGGTTGGGACTAGGGTGTAGGGGTTAGAGGTTAGGGGTTAGGGTTGGGACTAGGGTGTAGGGGTTAGGGTGTAGGGGTTAGTGTTAGGGTTGGGACTAGGGTGTAGGGGTTGGGTTAGGGTTGGGACTAGGGTGTAGGGGTTGGGTTAGGGTTGGGACTAGGGTGTAGGGGTTAGGGTGTAGGGGTTAGTGTTAGGGTTGGGACTAGGGTGTAGGGGTTGGGTTAGGGTTGGGACTAGGGTGTAGGGGTTAGGGGTTAGGGTTGGGACTAGGGTGTAGGGGTTGGGTTAGGGTTGGGACTAGGGTGTAGGGGTTGGGTTAGAGTTGGGACTAGGGTGTAGGGGTTAGTGTTAGGGTTGGGACTAGGGTGTAGGGGCTGGGTTAGGGTTGGGACTAGGGTGTAGGGGCTGGGTTAGGGTTGGGACTAGGGTGTAGGGGCTGGGTTAGGGTTGGGACTAGGGTGTAGGGGTTAGTGTTAAGGGTTGGGACTAGGGTTACACAGACAAATAAAGGAGGTGAACTTTAACAAAGGTCATATAGTCATCTTAGATCACATAGTAAAGTAAAAATATGACATTATTTATTGTCACTTTGTGTATTTTATATACAGTGTTGTTGTTGCAGATCAACCTATCAGCTGACTAACAAACTGATCAATCAACCAACCAAATGAATCAACCAATCAAGTAATCAATCAGCAGCTGCAGAGACACAACATTACATGCCTTTAGAGACAGACGGATTAAAACCACAGAGTCGAACACCTAGAATCATTACCGGTAATCATACAAAATCAAACAAATTAACCAGGAAATAAAGCAAACATTTAAAATCAGGATCATGAATATTCATTTCTCTGTACAGAATTATAATATGATATTGCAACCTGATTATTGTGCATAAGAGCATCATCATCACCATCATCATCATCACCTTCATCATCATCATCATCACCATCATCATCATCACCATCATCATCACCATCATCATCATCATCACCTTCATCATCATCACCACCATCATCATCATCACCATCATCATCATCACCACCATCATCATCATCATCATCATCATCATCACCAAATCTGTTTAAAAGAAGACTGTTTCACCAGCGCAGTTAAAAAGGTCCAGTTTGGCTTTCAAACTGTTTTACACACTTTACAGGTAATGATGTAGTGTGTAGTGTGTTGTGTGTGTGTTGTGTGTGTAGGTAGTGTGTTGTGTGTGTGTTTGTACACGTGTAGTGTGTGTGTGTGTAGTGTGTGAGTGTGTGTGTGTTTGTGTGTAGTGTATGTGTGTGTGTAGTATGTGTGTGTGTGTAGTGTATGTATGTGTAGTGTGTGTGTATGTATGTGTAGTGTGTGTGTATGTATGTGTAGTGTGTGTGTGTGGGTGTATGTGTGTGTGTGTGTGTGTGTAGTGTGTGTGTGTGTAGTGTGTGTGTAGTGTGTGTAGTGTGTGTGTGCGTGTGTGTAGTGTGTGTGTGTAGTGTGTGTGTGTGTAGTGTGCGTGTATGTGTGTGTGTGTGTGTGTGTGTGTATGTGTGTGTAGTGTGTGTGTAGTGTGTGTGTGTATGTGTGTGTAGTGTGTGTGTATGTGTGTGTGGGTGTATGTAGTGTGTGTGTGTAGTGTGTGTAGTGTGTGTGTGCGTGTGTGTATGTGTGTGTGTAGTGTGTGTAGTGTGTGTGTGTAATGTGTGTGTGTAGTGTGTGTGTGTGTGTGTGTATGTGTGTGTGTGTAGTGTGTGTGTGTATGTGTGTGTGTAGTGTAGTGTGTATGTGTGTGTGTATGTGTGTGTGTAGTGTAGTGTGTATGTGTGTGTGTAGTGTGTGTGTATTGTAGTGTGTATGTGTGTGTAGTGTGTGTGTAGTGTAGTGTGTATGTGTGTGTAGTGTGTGTGTAGTGTGTATGTGTGTGTAGTGTGTGTGTGTGTGTAGTGTGTATGTGTGTGTAGTG